>JAMKCH010002539.1:0-37870 GCA_023653785.1 Ophioderma brevispina | reverse complement strand
CTCTTTTTCAGGATTTTTTCCAAATTCTGGATTTTTCTACAAAATTCATCATACCCCTGATCCGACCTTTCTGGTCCACTTCACCTTATTCTTTAACTGCCTGCTTGTACATCTATGAGACTACCCACTACTGAATGTGGTGCATCATTACCACTGGAGCCAAGGCGATACACAAGTAAGTCCCAATTTTGATATCTTAGAAATAATGAGTTAAATGTCCTCTTCGACCCTTTAAAAGGTTGATTGTCCTTCTTGAACCCCTTAGCAGGAGTGCAAAATATTCTCATTTACTTGGAAATCTGCAGTTTTTAATGGCTTTAATCCTTATTTCTGCATTTTTTTTCTATACATAGGCAGAAAAAAATATCTAAATTCTCTTTTGAAAATACAGTATATTCTTGTTTTAGGCCCAAATTATGACCCATCCAAGGTCGATCTGAATCCTGCAAGACACATTTCTAAATGGATTACACAAACAGAACCTTTCTTCATTGTGAAAAATGCATTTCTAGTGTACTTCCAGAAAAATGCATTTCTAGTGTACTTCAGAAAACTGCAGTAAATTAATATTCCAAAATGTAATAAAGTATTGAGACAGAAAAATGTTATCTGTTTGAGTTTATTATTAGTGTCATGTGGGCATTCATTGTCAGAGACTCAGAAAACCATTCGCTTGTTGATTTAGTTAACATCTCAATTTTTATTTGCAAGCAATCTGGAAGCTCAGATTCTGGAGCATGGCACAGTCAAAGGGTTGGGTGATGATTAGAAACCATGCATCAGTGCCTTGGGAAGAAATTGAAGAACTTGAAGATATCAAGGGTAATGTCTTTCATTATCATAATGTTCATCCAGAATGGACAATTTTTTATTCTTGCGAGGCAATTTCCTGGGCCCTCGCCCACCAAGAAAGTTTAGGGTAACGATTGGCCTGTTGTGACATGCAACTACAGCAATTTTTGTGGCAGGCCAGATGAGTATCGGGTTAGTTTCTTGAAAACAGATCAAGGTGAAGACATTATGTCTAGAATCAAGGGCAGGTTCCGGCGGCCCAGAATTGTCTATATCTCCCCCTAGCTGTTAGCAATGTTTCAGCTTCACTGTGCTAAAACCATGAAACGCTGAATTTAATCTGGGCTAGAAGGTAGCCCAAAGTCCAGTAAAGGGGTAATTACAGTTTTGTTTCATTTTGAATTGGTTTACCTTTTTGTTTAATTTCAATTGTTTCTAAAAAAAAAAAGGCATAATTTTGAATTAAATGAAGTGAAACCTTTTAAGTTTAAGAGATGTAGTTTATCAGTTATATAAGAATAGACAAACACATAAAAACAAACAATATCCTGATCATATCTCAAGATGCCTATCAGAATATGTGATTGATCTGGGAAAAACCCCCATGGGGGGAAATGTCTAGTTTGAGTTTTTCCTATCACTGCTGTTATATGGCCTCATTTTTTCTGATTAAACTTTTTAGAAAAAATATTATTTTCCTCAATTTTATTTTAGACAAGATTTCTCATGGGAAAAGCACTTTGTTTTACTAAAAAGAGAGAACAGGGGATTCCCTAGAGTTGTTTTTGCAAACCTGCACCTGTTTAGATTGCTCTATAGGGGAAGTGGGGGATCCCCAATTGTAATAAGAAATCATTATTTCTCTTTAAATATAATTTTTGCTTTAAAAAAGATCAAAACATTGCAGATCTGGGATTCCCACCACAAAGTTTAATATATATGAAGTGATGTATTTAGATTGTGAAATCTGAATTTGATGGTGCAAGGTCCTGTTTATGCATAAGAATGATGGTAATGCTTTTGTTAGAAAGGGGAATCTATTGTGAGAGTTTAAATACTATCACTGGAAGGACTCCTCTGCCACATACCCCTAGTACCGAAACAAGTAGCTAGAAGATAGCTAGTTTTACTCTGCCTTGGAGGAGCAGACCTGTAAATGCCAGGATATATAATTACATGTGAGCAGAGTTGCTGTAATTATTCTACTGTCCGTCTTTGGAAGCCGAAATTGCGTGGGAATCAAAATTGGGGCAGATGAAATCGTGGTGATTATCTGGACTTGATACTGTTGATTTATTATCGTCGAGGGCTTAATTTTCCTTGTCGTCTGAACTGCTGGACCAGAATTACCTTCAGAACTGATAAGATTCCCTTGGAATTATTGCCTGTGTTTTGTATGAACTTGTAAGTCTTGTGCGCTGTCATTTTGGATTCTTCGCTGTGAGAAAAAAACCCCCAAAAGTATCACGTTGACTGCAACGCTTTCAACACAGGACACTATAACCATAAGTAATCTTAACTATTGTGTATATGAATGTTTGTTTTTGGCACTGCACAGAATTCTTGAACCAAATCAGTAAAGATCATGAAAAACTGTTTATTATAAAATTTTAGAATCATTTTGTGCAGCAAGGCTCATTTATTTGTGGTTTTGAAAGGTATTTCGACCTTAGACGTCTACGTACGTCATAACACTGCAGAGTTTGCCAAATTATAATTACTTATGAATCCAGTACCCAATCAAATTATAACTTTCTAGGCTGATATCTCATATGCTACATTCACGTTTTGATAATCATAATTGTTTCAACCCATTAAGGTTTCTTTGATACACACATCAAGTTACGCCTTATACAATCTGACAAAACATAGTATACATATAAAATTAAGCTATTTTATATTCTTTATTTTTCAAACTGTCCGGTTGACATGTGGCCTGGTTTTCCGATCACGTCACTATATGACATAGAGGCAATCTTATAATATGGCAAATTTTACATGCATGGCAAAATATTATTATATGATTTTTCATGATAATTGGTGCAGCACAAGACCTTTGACCTATATTTGTTCAGTGCTCATGTCAGGGGTCATTTTTGACCAAATGGTGTCATATGGCCATTTCTATGCAAATGACCCTTTAGATGACACTTGACCTTTTGGGTCACTCTGAAACCCTGATAACAAACATCAGACTGTCTCGGCCATTACCTTCATGCAAAATATCAGCCCAATATGTCAAAGTAACACAATGCATAGCTTGACAGACAAACAGATAGGCATTTCTATGCAGAATTGACCTACAAAAAAAAAATTCACCTCAAGATGAGACCCCTTAATGAAACCCTGATACCAAATATCAGACTGTCCTCCCTTACCTTCATGCTAAATATCAGCCCCAGATATCAAGCATAAAGAAAGACAGACAAACAGATCTCATTTTTTTTAGTGGAGTATAGATAGATTAGATGGAAGTCACTGTTGATCCATAGGAGTTGGATACGACAATGATCAAAACTCAACTTGATTTCATTTTTCAGTAAGAAACCGGTTTCACATCCCTAACTGGAGAGAGCCACACAAAATACACAAAGTCTTATTTCTGGGGACACAAGCAAGGTAAAATCAAGTTTATGGAAAAATGTCAGCAACACGCTGGTTGCGGGGAACCAATGTACAGTCATAATGGAGCTATCGAAATTGAGAAGTAGTAGAAGTTCACTGTTGTAAGAAGAAAATAATGAACTTTCTCTGAACCATATCACAATTTTTGATGAGTAAAGCAGGGGATGGGGGGTTGTCGATCAGGTTACCCACCTTTTTAGATTTTTAGTAGCTTTGTGGTGATTCTTTTAAAGTGTAATAGCTTATTTTGAGGAAAAATCCAAGAAGTAAAAGTTTTAGGAAAGATCAAGGGAAAAGGCTCCTGGTTGGTTGTGGAACATGGTTCTTGGTGAAACTCTTCTGGGTTCATATGGAATTCATGAATCCCTTACATATGTTAGTGACTGAAAATTCAGATTATTTATCAGTGTATAACAAAAACTTTAATGTAGATAGAGTCCCGGCTTCTAAGTTAACGAAATCAATGACATCCAAAATGTTATTATTGGTGGTGTAGTGAGAAACCAGGAGTAGAATACGGGGGGGGGGGGGTGTATCACATGGGATGAAGTATTTGGTAATGACGCCTATAAGACCCTAATTTTCAGGGATCTTTATTAGTTCCAGAGACCCCCATTTTAGGACTTTACAGTTCCCAGAGACCTACTTTCATGTCCAAAGCCATATTCTACAAATTTTCTTCAGAAAAACCTAAAAAATAGCGTGGAAAATTGAGGTAAATCGCAGTTTATTTTCTGAATTTTGACAAATATCAGAGACCCCTTTTTTGGCCTCAAATCCAGCTCCAGAGCCCTCAATTTGAAAATCAGGGACGGCACATTTCCCTACCCAAAAAAAGTTGAGATTGAGACCACCCCCCCCCCCCCCCCCCCCCCCTGGAGTATATGTGTGATTGGCCAACAAAGCCATAATCTTTGCTAAAATCCTGTGTAACACAAAGCCCTATTCAACTTGTCTTGATTTTCCTTACCCTTCTGGATTGTATTGTGGATAGATTGTAGATGATCTGAATTATTATCTGTCAGAGGGAAAGATGGACAATAAACTTCGTGAATTAATAGTTGTTACTGCCAAATGTTTCAGGTGGCTAACCAACGCCTTCACTGGATACCCATAGACGGAGGCCGAATCGTATGTGTGAGTGGTAAGAGCAGTGGAGGCTGCTAGAAGCTCTCTTGAACAAGACAATGAAGAGAAAATCTGTGGCAACTATGCTATGGACTCCATCTTAGGTATGTATGTGAATGGATGGAATAGTCCCTGTGTATCTTTTGAGTGTGCTCTTTCTTTGAAAAGGTATTAATGAGGGCGTGATTATGCACTTATTCGTAGAAGATAGTATGCGTCCAGATTTGAAAACAATTTCAAGATTGCCTCTAAGGTGATAAATTTCCTGAAAGAGGCGGATCTGTTTAATATTTTAACTTTTAAATGTTGTGACTAGAATTTACGGGGGATGTTTTAATATAAATGGTTTTGAATTTGTTAAAAGGTTTGATGTGCTTTAACTTAATGACATGATATGACACAATGTGTTGAGTTGTATTAATTTTAATACTCACTCACTCACTTATGTATGAAACCAGTGGGTACCGAGGCAGTAGGGGGAGAGGGTGCACAAATTCCCTCAAATCTTACCCCAAAGTGGCAAAATTCATGTCGCCTCGGTGATTGGCTCCAATGAAGTCCGAACCTGATAAAATGCGTGTGAACAATTGTCAATTTCTCCTAATTTGCCAAAGTTAGGCTGAAATTGGTCGAAATTCTATGAAGAAGAGGGATGAAAATACATATTTTGGTCCATGCTTTTTGAGCCAGAGGGTCACTGCCCCCCCCCAGTCGGTATGCCACTGATGAAACAGTCAGTGCCATTATATACTTATGTTGAGTCACAAGATTCCAGGGAAACTTCTGCTGATATACCAAGAGAAAAATTGAGTATTTATACACAATTAAAACAAAGACAGGTATTCAACTGAGAGCAAATCAGGGTATTTCTGCTCAAAAGGGTTTTTTTGAGAAGATGGTCTTATTTCACACAAAGTTAATGAAGTAAACTGGCAATTTGCCATGCTTCGGTCAGTTGTGACGGGAACAAAAAAAGGGAAATTTTGATTTCAATCCAATTGCTGTTTGCCATATAACCAATCTGTTATAACTGTTTGTTAATGAAAAAACCTTTGACCAAACCAACCAAAAATAAATGTTTTCACTTTCGCCAGATGGATAGTTTGTATGCGGGAGGCAAACAAAAGTTCGGTCACGTTTGTGACCTCAGATAAAAGGGTATTTAGAATTCAAACTTCAACTGTGAAATTCTGTGGCAATATTTAAATTTTACTCACATTCTTATTTATTCAGAAAAGACATTGTTATGTTGTCATTCAAACATGGTGGTAATAAAAGTAACAAGCCAAAACTTTATTGTAATTAAAAATTTATATCACTAAGTCGGTCACGTGTGTGACATTGGGGGTTACGTGGTGACATCGCCATTGATTTAACACACAAGTGAGGACCATTGTTAATGTGCACGAAAAAATGAAGTTTAATAAAATCTGGTGTATTTTCCATATTCTTCAATCATTTCAAACAATGCATTACATGCTCAGTAATAACTTGTAACGAGCCATGCAATCCTAGTTGCAGATTCCTGTGTTGAACATAGTGCAAGTCTGCTAAATTGGCAATTCACCTCAAACTTTCAAAGACACATGGAAATCAAGTTTAAAGCAGTCTTTATTAAATTAATTGTTGTTTTCTTGTTTAAACTGATTCATATTCATATTTTACTGATATAAAGTGAACACTGCTACCTTCTTCAATATGACACGAAAGTTATGTCCTTAAAATACTAAAATGGTGAGTGTCGGTCACGTGTGTGACAGTAATTAGCACATCAATAAACTTTGGAAAGAGGAAAGATCTAAACCATTTATTATGTATTACGGAAGGTACGCATAAACTGGCTTTTGACATGAACCTATGAAATTACTGAGACAGTGGTTTTTAGTAATTAAAAATTATATTGTTTATTTTAAAGACCTTGAATTACAAATCCATACCAAAGTTATTAAAATTCTCTGTTAATTACTTGTCTAGTTCCTATAAATTTGATATTTTTTCAACATAATTTTGAAAATTGACGTCCATGCAATACTTAGGCGTATTTCAACACAAAAATGATAAGATATTTAATATAAAACTAAAGAAGCCAAATGGTGTAATAATCTCATTTTATCCCCAAAATATTAATAGCGTTTCATTTAGCAATGGAGGGCGTTTGAGTTGAAAATCTTTGCAAAAATCATGAATGAAAATGGGAAGATGGCTTACATGATAAGGTAAAGAAATTTGCAATACCATAAACTCATTTTTTTTCAAAAAGGTTTAATTTTTAAGAATGGCCCCAATGTGATTTATGAAATTGATATGAGAACTAGAAACTCTATATAATCTTAATGATTTTCTTGATTCAGTGTCCCATAGACATTGCGTAAGTTATGGCAGAAAGAAAACCTTGTGTGATGGTGGCACCGCCCAGGCGCAAGGATTCCGCATCGCTTTTGGAGCAGAATTGAAGATGCTTGAGGAGAAACCTCAATACAGAGAAGACCTCTCAGTGACACATTCAAGATCACACGGCCACCATCACAGGCCAATAAAACGGTGGCTAGGAGGTCAGTTGCACTGTTTTGTTTTTCGTTGCTTTGGCAGTCATTTAGAGCATTGTAATGAATGATTATACAAAAAGTACTTAATTGCCTCTGCAGTTTGGTTTGTTATTTGCTTCAGGTTACTGTGCCTTACTTACAGTTAGGGATGCATATTTTGCTCGATGTTCCCAGAACATTGTTGAGTGGCTTTAATCTCCACAGAGAAACTCTGTTACAGTACATATTCAAACCTGCTATGAAAAACAGGGATAACCTTATGTTATGCTGTGAATGCTTTCAGAGGTGAAGGGGTCCATTGTTACCTAAAAAGCAAAGTTCTGGGAACTAGGCTATAAAGAGTATATGTAATGGTAAAAATAAAAAATGAGGACTGTGGTTTTGGGCAGGGGCTAATGATGGATATTAACTACCAAAGTAATTGGAACCTAGGTAACCTTTCATTGATGGTTGGCTATTGAGTATTCAAAATGTTAGCATGCGAGTATGCATCCGCTATAGTTGTACAGTTTGGTTGTGCAAGAATTGTTGGAGAGAACCAACTTCTTTGCAACCATCAATTTTGACACATTTAATAAATCTTCCATTATGATGACATGTTTAGAAATTTGTAAGCACCAAAGTCAGCCCTGAGGAGCCAGATTTAATTAGCAAAACTCATATATCGTTACTTTGTGAGTTGCTCACAGTGCAGTGTATTATTTCTTGCCACATAGAAAGTAGAACATGTATGCACTGTGGAAATCAATACTTAACAAGCCGCATGTTTTGTATATTGCTAAAATTGATGATGCAGGGTAGAGCAGTTTATGTAAGGTGGTGTTCAGCAATTATTTCCAACTCATGTAAACTGTCTTGACGGCATTGTAAACTATAATCGGATTATTGAAAAAAAAACAAACGGACAAACCTTTACAAAAGATTTACTCTCGATGTTACAGAACTTCAATAAGCAGGGTTATAAAAAAAATTTTTTTTGTTTTTGGAACACAACATACACCAAAATATTTAGTCGTTGATTACCAAGATATAATTCATTTCATGACCTGTGTACAAATATGATGATCACAAATGTTCATGAATGAACTATTGAAAGAGTAAAGGGGCATTTTGTGATCCACAAGCCTTGCCCCCAACTTACCTTCATTAGATTTTAGACTATTGAACAGTGACCTACGTGAGGGATATGTGTGCTCATGTTACTTGCAAACTTCGATGTATACCAGGAGAAAATCATGATTTTGTATTTTCTGTCCATAAACGAACAAATTACAAAATCAGTATCATAAAACATTTGCTCGTAAACATAAAACCACTGTCAGATCAAACTGAAATTTTGGAAATAACTATTTCTGGGAATATGTAGTGAACCATACACAAGCAATGCGTGCTAAATGATGAAGGTACCTTAAATGTGAGCAAGTATTACCCATGTTCAAGAAACCCCCCCCCCCACCTTTCACAAAACACAAACATATGCATTTGGAAGAAATGACTCCTGTATGCATTTGGAAGAAATGACTCCTGTATGCAAATATCCAGTAATTCTTTTCTTAATGATCTTTTCCCTATTTATCAGGCGCAATATTTGGTGCGTTAGAGATCCTGAGTTACCGTTCCCTGACCAAGGAAGCCTTCTTGCAGACTGGAAAGGTACCTGATTGGTGTACAATGGAGGATATTCCATTGGACATTGACCCTGCTGCCAAGAAAGATACACCCCTTAGAAATATCTCAGCCGTAACCAAAGCGCTGCTAGAGATCAAAGGAGGAGGAAGCCAAGAAAAATAATACATATCTGGTGTAAAAATGTGTAAACTTAGTATTTATTTATTGAAATATATATGCTCTTGCTTCCAGCTATCATGTATATTGTAGAGTTGCTCACATTACATTTGCGGGACCAAGGTATCTGTAAAGAGTGGGTAGTCATGGCATGCAGCTCTTGAGTCATGATATAAGTAGCAACTTCAAGTCTGCAAAGTCTTACAAATCATTGGAGAGTCATCTATGTCACCTGGATCATGTGAAGGATATGCTGCCCCAGTTTACCCAAAGTGCAATGAAGGAACTCTCATCCAATAATAGGGAAGCGTCAAGATGTTTTCCACTGACAATAAACTTATTCAGCTGGTGGTAAAATGGATCACTGATGAAGTAAAAGTTTTACAAGGTTCTTCAAGGTTTTTCCTTTGAGATACTTAAACTTACGAACAGGGTGGTCCAGTTAACCCTCTGGGCACTATCGCCTAATTTGATTGGTTATTCATAAGGTATGTAATTAACCAATCAGAGACATGGTAAGAAAAGCTTAATGGTGCATTCAAATAGAAGGTCTATTCTGATTGGTTATTCCGAGGGTATATCAGATAATGATCCGATCAGAGATACTATAAAAAGGGTGTAATCATGTTTGGTGGCCTGACTGTTTCACATTAGGCAATTGCACATGTTGGACTTATGATAATACAGGTTATAACATTTGTCAGGAATTGGTAGGTAGGTTTAAAATGGGCAATATTGGATGTTAACCCATATACAACACTGCATTAGAAATGAGCTAAGAATTTTTTTTTTCACTTTCTTTTATTTCCTGAGAATATGTAATTAATACAAAGGTTTTTTATTATTATTTTGATGGTATCGCTAAGCAGCCAATTCAAATTTGCATAATTATCATGCTAGTTTTCACCATAGTTTTTGGTGTCATTTTGTGAATTTGTAAGGATCATCATTGAGTGAGAATTCAGAAGGAATAATCTCACAGAAGAAAGCCAATGTTATTTGCAAGTCAGGTCAGGTTTCCTTTGAGGGCCTGCTACTGGTATCCTGATAACCAGTACTACCTGTCCCAGGGCCGAGTTGACGGCAGCTAAACTGTCACCTCCATCGAATTTCTGATGAGGAGGGTAGCTGGTTACCTTGGTAGAATGAAAAAGATCTACCTACACGGGTGTTAGCTTTGGAGAGCTAATGGCGGCCATCCAGCACATGCTGCCTAGCATGGTGGGTGTGGTTGCCCTAAGGCTAGGCCCACTGCCGAAAACTGTGGATTGGCATCAGGAAGGGCATTCGGTCAATTATCTTTTGCTCCAATAAATCCTCACGCAGCAGTATTGCTGAGTGTGAGGTGTATCCGGCCACCTTCGTTAGCGGGGACAAAACCGGATTTAAAACTTTGGTTTAACTAACTTACTAACATTTGGAGGTCATTTGAGAGGAGTGCTCTTATGCTAAAAATGTTTATTTTTCACACAAATGAATTGATATTTGCCAAACATGACCACTGTAGCCCATGTGAAGGTGGAGTCTATGGCATATTTAGAGATCAAAGTCAAAGATCATCTAGAGACCATTTGAGATCTCTTCATCTTACTTAAAATTGTTTAATTTTTGGACATTTAGAAAGTTCTGACTATTTTGGCAACCATTTAACTAAATCTATATCCAATGACTAATAGCAAAATGACCAAAATCGGATTCGTGGAGACTAGGTCAAAATAGGAAAGGCAGATTAACACAGTAGAGTAATAGTGGTGTTTCCCAGAGATGTAACTTTTCCAGAAATTTCCAGATTTTTGGCCATAAATAAAAAAACTTCTGGGAAAAAAATATATATTTTTTTTTCAATTTCTGAGATCAAATTGTTATTGATAAAGGTAAAACTGCATCAAAAACCTAAGTTCTAAGTTCTTTATTTAGAGAAGGGTCCTGTACCCTAAAATCACGTAAGAAAATACGTTCCCCCGGAGTTTCACTGGATGCTATGCTAAAATTTGGCCTTTCCGTCGGTTCAAATTTTGGCTTTTCAGGAAATGGGGCTACTTCTCTGTTACATCTCTGATTTCCTCCACAAAAAAATTGTATTGATACAAGTGTTTTTTTTTGTGGGCCGCCAGCTATAGCTGGAGGACCACTTAGCAATCCGTTGTGCGTGTGTATGTGTGGATGTGTGTGTCACTAAAATGTTAAGTTTTTTTAAAAATTGACCTCAATTGAAAAGTTGAAGTTCAATTGGAACCAAACTTCTGTCATAGGTGCACCATGGGATCCCACATATGTTGATGAGGTCAAAGGTCATGTGCCAAGGTCAAAGGTCATGTGAGGTCAAGTTGAAAAATAGGCTAAAAATGTAAAATTGACCTCAATTGAAAACTTGAAGTTCATTGGAACCAAACTTGTGTCATAGGTGCACCATGGGATCCCTCATATGTTGATGAGGTCAAAGGTCATGTGCCAAGGTCAAAGGTCATGGAGCGGTCCACAGCTTATATTCTTTGAATATAGCGAGCGCGAAAGCCGAGAACCGCGAAATTCTAGTTCAAGATTGAATCTTTTCTTTGTAATACTTTCAAGAGTCTATTTTCAATACCCCTTGGGTACTTCATAAAGTGCAATAATTCTGTGTTATCCATTTATATTTTTTTTCATTCATGTCCATAAATCATGTGTAATTTTACCTATTCTTATGCTGCGTAAAGGGACAATTTGTGATCTACAGTTCGTCCCCAAACAATTTTATGTAAACAAAATTGAGATTTTTATGTATCATCTGAACCACTGGTCTAAGTATGTGCTCCAAATCTTGCATACAGCTATGATCTGCTTTTTTTAAGAAGTGGACAAAAATTACAATACAGTGACCTTGGGCATTGTGATACATATATTTGCACATAGCATGAAAGTGTACCATTGAAAAACAACTGAAATTTTGGAAGTAAACTTTTTTGTGTCGTCTGCAAGAATTGCAGAAGGCACATAGGGATTACTCTGGTCGTATGTCTGTGTGTGTGTGTCTGTGGTCAAAATGTTAACCCTTAGTATATTGCATGCTGTATGAGTTCCGTAAGGGCTAAGATGATGTAACTTGGTGGAAAGGAGGGGACGGGTGGGTGACATGTTGGTGATCTCATGTGACCTTGGTGACCTCATGCGACCTTTGGCCCCAATCACAAACCGCGACGGCAGACGACACTCGCGGTCCGGGGACCGCGATGTATTTTTTAACCATAACATTGACAAATAACAAAAGCAAAGATGCTGAAATCACATAATGCACCTTTAAGTAGGTGGTTTAAGTAGGGGTGGCTTAATGATTCATGACATGGAATTATGTTTGTACTACATTGTCATAAAGCATGTTAAATATGTGCCATTTGCACCACTAAAAACTTCCACAGCCTTACTGTACAAAATGGCTTCTAATCAGATGTCATTTTCTTGGCTATAAAGCGAATGGTCATCTCAAATCTAATTTTTTTTTTTGCCTTTTAAACAAAAATGAAAAAGTGATATAATGAAGTCTGTTTTGTTTCTTTTCAAGCTACATAGTCTCAAAAATTTGCATGTTTTTGACACCCTGTAGAGTAAGATGTTCATACATGAACTGCTTCTACCAAAACCTGTGTAAGCATGATAAGAGTGTTTTTTGGTGTGTAGGCCATTCCAAGTTTGACAATAAGGAAGTTAACATCTCAATGTTGGTTTTATAAAGTACCAGGCTACATTTTCTGCACTCCCTTAGAACTTGAAATGACCCAAAAGTACTTAATAATGTATTAAAAACCAATAAAACCAGAAATTTCCACAGGAGGTACAAAATTCAGTGATCTTTTCATATTTGGACCTCAACCCCGCAAATAAATTGTGGCCAGCGTGGAACACTTGGTACACACGTAGCAACGCGGTAATGTATGGGCGTATTTTACGCAGCTCTGTAAATGAGATGCAAGCATGTACGCTATGTGTCTTGCGCTGAAGGCTGTATGTACACGGCAGGTGTCTATTATGCTGGCCATGATTCTTCTGCCAAGACTGTAGTGACCAATATGTTTTATTTATACATTTTATGTATTGTCACTTCTAAGCCTGAATTGGTTGGTCACTCGCCTTTTTATCTGTGGATGTGACATTAATAAAGATTTAACTGAACACAACTCAACTCAACAATACTTTTGGTAATTATTTGATGATTCATGATGGGAGATTTTTTTTTAAACACGCTGTATTTGAAAACAGCACCAAAGCGCAGTGAGATTTTGAAGTTAACTTGAGTAGTATGACAGGAAAGTACATTTGCATGAACCATCCCAAGTTTTGATTTTTTGATAAAGTTCATTTTATATGCTGTTCTAATTATGGAAAGTAAAATAGACTTTGGTGGAAAGGGAAATGTTTTACAGAGTTCAACTTTTTTCCAATCAATTGTTCAACAGAATATATATGTAAATTTCATGGCAAAATAAAGAAAAAGTGATGTAATGTCTGATATAAATTTCTAATAACTGATAAGGAGGCTGTCATTTCATTGGGAAGGGTTATCCCAATTATTTGGGATGGCTTGAGTCTGTTTTATTACTCCCCCTATCGTTGATGATAATTTTATGATCACTTTCCAGCAACCCATGTTGATACAAGGGCAGCAGAAATTGAATTTGAGATGTAGAGGCTATTTTCTGGGTTTTCCCAATGTTTTGATGCCATTTTGGGGGCCATCATAGTATTTGAAATAAAGAAAGGTCCCATGCCATTTTAGTGTTAAATTTATTACCTCCCCCCCCCCATTTTGTAAGTGAAAAGTCAAGTCAAATAATCTTGACCACCAATATTTGGAATGTCCCCTTCTGAAGAAAATACTAGAACCTAAGGCTAGTATTCTCAAAGGGAGTCTAATTTAGATCCAGCTTTAAACCAGGCTTAGTCCTTCATAGATGGACCATCATTCCTTTCAACTATGAAAGTTAAATATTATACAAATATTGACTGCTCATGAGAGAAATGGTGCAAAATAACTACCCGAGGTGACTGGAGACCATGAGCCTACTTTTTTCCTGAGACCGAAGGTCGAGGGAAAATAGTAGGCTCACGGTCTCCAGTCAGCAGTCGATAAACTCATATGGTTTAGTACTTGCGCAAACATGATTAACTTCAAATTTCATTAAATAAAATGCTGCCTATCAACATTTTTCATGACTCTCCATTTTTGATTAGGGCAATAATCAAGCCCTCACGTCGTCTGCTATGGCCAGTTATTTAGTGGTGTGGTTTCTACAGTTCACTGTTAATGGTGAAGAGTGAAATAGATGCATTACTTCCAACATTACCCAGTAAATACTAGGGCTGTCGTCGATATGCCTTCTGTCGACATATGTGTCGCCATAAGCCATATCTTGACATGTCGCTATGAAAAACAAGATAGCGACAAACTTGTATAATAAGCGTTCTATTAAAAAAGGACATGGTCTACTCTAAAATGATCAATTTATGACCAATTCTTTCAAGGCTTATATTTAATGATAACAAACCTTGAAAAGTTGATAAAGTTCAGTAAAAAAATATGAGTAGTTCTGCATACCTGACATTGAAGTAACCTGACCTATTTACGTCTTAAGTTCATTTACCTGCAACTCAAGACTAATTCAGCATCCCTGCCTGGAGTTGACTGGGTCATGTGGTAATGAGTTTCCAGTGTGTCCAGGCTAGACTAGGATTTAGATAAACCATACAATCATTTTGATTGAATGATAAAATTGTATTAAAATTTATGTCGACATTTATGTCTATGTCGTGATCATATTATATCAACATGTCGCCATAAAAATAACATGCCGACGACAGCCCTAGTAAATACTCTACAGAGAAGAAAAAAAAAGGAAATGACCAAAAGGTAGAGATGCATTCATACCAGCAAATGCAGTCATAGAAAAATCAACACTATGATACACCATTTGTTATGTTGAAATTGAGTTGTTTATACAGTGTTTCCAGCATAAAGCAACAAATTCTAGTTTAATTTTGTGGGGTAAGGGGGTTCATACATAAGCTGCTTCTACCAAAACCTGTGTAAGCATGATAAGAGAGTGCTTATGGTGTTTAGGCCATTCCAAGTTTGATAATAAGGAAGTTCACATCTCAAGGTTGGTTTTACATTTTCTGCACTCCCTTAAAACTTGAAGTGAAACAAAAAGCACTATTAGTACATAATAATGTATTCAAAACCAATAAAACCAGTGAGTTTATCATATTTGGACACCAACTAGCAACCAATGTTTTTATTTATACTACATTTATGTATTGTCACTCATAAGCCAGATTTGGATGGTTGGTTACCTTTTTTATATGTGGATGTGACATTAATTCAACTCAACAATTTTGGTAATTATTTGATGGTCCATGGTGGGACAGCACCAAAGCAAAGTGAGATTTTGAAGTTAACTTGAGTAGTATGACAGGAAAGTACATTTGTAGCAGGAACCATCCCAAGTTTTGATTTTTTGATAAAGCTCATTTTATATGCTGTTCTAATTATGGAAAGTAAAATAGACTTTGGTGGAAAGGGAAATGTTTTACAGAGTTCAACCTTTTTTCCAGTCAATTGTTCCACAGAATATATATGTAAATTTCATGGCAAAATAAAGAAAAAGTGAAGACCGAGAATGTTAACTTTTTAAGTATTGTGATGTAATGTCTGATATAAATTTCTAATAACTGATAAGGAGGCTGTCATTTCATTGGGAAGGGTTATCCGAATTATTGGGATGGCTTGAGTCTGTTTTATTACTCCCCCTATCAATCATGATAATTTTATGACCACTTTCCAGCAACCCATGTTGATACAAGGGCAACAGAAATTGAATTTGAGATGTAGAGGCTAATTTCTGTTTTTCCCCCAATGTTTTGATGCCATTTTGGAGTCCATGGTTTTGAAATACAGAAAGGTCCCATGCCATTTTAGTGTTAAATTTATTACCCCCCCCCATTTTGTCAGAAGAACCACTGAGCAAAGGCCAATATGGGGTATTCACAAGTTTGGGTCAAAGGTCATGTGGTCCATTAAGGACTGAATTAGGCGACCAATTGCGCGTATGTCAAGGTTTGTCAATCAGCGCGGCGCGGACTGTGATTGGTTTGAATGTGTAAAATGGGCGGGGCATGTTCGAACAAAATATGATTTAAAATGTCAAAAAACTGTCCCATTTGAGGCGGGTTTTTGACTAACGGACACAATAATCCAAAGTATCAGCTTCTGTTTTTATCAGCTTTAAATGTTCATAGATTATTCTTCACGGCTGACATTTGTTCTGCCCCAATCAACATTACGTCAGACGCGCAATTGGTCGCCTTATTCTGTCCGTGACTATAGGACACGTTAGCTCCGCGCACTAGATCTGGCACTGTTCCAAGTTGGATTTTCCAACAAAAAATGCTTGCGTGGCGTTCTGAGTGGACTCGCGCGTAAAATCAGCAGCTGCGCCGTGCATGCGCCTATATGCGCAACTTAAACTATGGAAGCTCGAGAGATGCCTGAACGTGACGGTCAACCTAAAAATGCCAAGAGACTCCAACACCCTCTCAGGAAAAAAAACGGGGGAAATCACCCAAAAGGACTCTGGATGAATAATGGTGAATGAGGTTTTTATATTTCCCCATGAGGCTTGCAAACGTATAGGTTTGACAATGTACTTGTTTTTAGTTTGAAAAAAAAAGACGACTTTAATTGTAGGAATAGAATCCAATATTTTTTATTGTTTTCTATGCACTTTATTTTAATTATATGTGGCCTGCTCGTGTGTTACAACGACCCCTTCAAATTGACCAAAGATAGAATTTCCTAAATTACGTTTAAAAAAATGATATTCTTATATATCATGGTTTAAATATGTGTCCGAATTTTACATGCGAAATTGACCTGGAAGAATTTTCTGATTTCCGTTTATGGATAGAATGATGACAACACATTGGCCTATGGGGCACCGTCCGGATCGACTTTGAATTTGGAAATAACCTTTTCTCGAGGATGGTGAACTATAAACAAAATGAAGGTGTTAGAATCGTGAAATGCATCTTTAAGTTTGAAAGTGCAACTCACATGTAAAAAAAAAACCGTTATTAAAACACGGCAGGAAGTCGATGAGTGTGGATGGAGAAAGATTCTGTAGGGCCTACATGTGTAGAAGAGGCGATGCATAATTCCGTTCTTGCTGAGGTCCCCTTTTGTAAAACTTTTACCTAAGACGCTAAAATTTAGCCAAATTTTAGTTCCTGCGCCTGCAAATTTTTCGAAATTTCACTGAGTTCCAAAGGGCCTATGAAAATGATGAAATCAGGTCCCATGTCCCCAAGTTCGGAATTCGGGGCCGCACATCCCTACCTGAAAAAGTTACCCCTTTCCCCTCAGATTTTCAGAGAAGTACTTCTCATTATAAAGGCAAACTATAGGAATAAATATTCAAGTTTCAATTTATTGTTCAGAACCTTGCAATACAAAGGCATATGAACATAAGACTACACATATCATACATACAGCAGCCACTGTGTGAAATAAATAAAATACATAAGATACATTAAATAATAAAATTAAAAAAATAACATTCAGATCTATTCATGTACATGTACATTTGATTCAAATGAAATAGGAAGATTCCAAAGGAGGTATGGCATAGGTGGTACTGTATTAAAATGGTGTATCTCTTATCTCGATAGTCGCAAACAAGCCATTGTTATTGGCGATTCCATCTCGGACCCTTTTCCGCTTCCTTGGGGTGTTCCCCAAGGTTCTGTCAAAGGACCATTGGATTTTATCATGTATAGTGCTCCACTGAGCGATAACATCAATGCTCACCATGATATCCATCATGTCATTTATGCTGATGACACTCAACTTTATCTGACTTTGATATCAACTCGCCATTCTCAAGCTGTCAACATGCTAGAATCCTGCATTGCTGATGTCCGCTCCTGGGCCATTCAAAATAAACTCATGCTAAATGACTCAAAAACTGAAATCATTCATTTTCATTCAAAATTCAGAAACTACTCTATGTTACCATCCATCTGCATTGGAGGCTCCGACATATATGCTTCAAATTCAGCCAAGGACCTAGGCGTTTTGCTTGATGATACCTTGCAGCTAAAAGACCATGTTCGTAATATATGTCGGAAAGCTTCTTTTGGTATTTATAAGATCGGCCGTATTCGCAAATACTTGGATAGCAATTCCACTGAGCGTCTCATTCATGCTTTTGTTTCATCTCATCTTGACTGCAATAACTCTCTTTTGTATGGTTTACCAAAAAATCTTCTGTCTTCACTTCAAAGAATTCAAAATTCTGCAGCTCGTCTTATCACAGGTACAAAGCGTCATGAACATATCTCTCCAATTCTTCATGATCTCCATTGGTTGACTATTGAGGACAGAATTTCATTCAAAATCCTGTTGCTCACTTACAAAGCCATTCATGGTTATGCACCTGCCTACATCAGCAAACTCATATCATTATCCACTAACCGCTTGCTTCGCTCATCACAACAGCTTACTTTAAAACCCGGACCACTTGTCAAGACTAACATTCTTTATGGCGACGGTGGCTTTTGGCATGGGGGGTGTGGTCTGCACCCAAACTCTGGAACAATACCCCTTACACCATCCGTTTCTGCTGTTTCAATTGGTCAATTCAATCAATGCTCAAAACCTTTTTCTCAAGTGACTTTTTCCCATGTGCGTCTCTTGTTTGTTTTATGTTGAGTTGTGTAAGGCTGGTTGATTATGTTTTTCGTACAGCGCTTAGAAACCTTTGGTATGTTTTGCTCTCTATAATGTTGTTTAATTATATTATTAGTAAGATGGTTTTAAAGATTACTAATAATTGTTGGCAAAAAATTTGCACAATTGATCAATTTTTTACCTTTCGATTTCACAACGATCAAATTTGAGAGAAGATGGATTTACACAAATAGCTTTTTAATAATTTTAATGAATCGGAAATCGGTCTTAACTAAAGCCGTGGTCTAATACCGCCTAGTAGTATTAGAAGCCTTGATTCGCGTAACCTATGTTGCGTGTGGACGCCTCAACAGAATGTCGCATGAGGCAGTTTTCTCACAATTTTGACAACTAAAAAACGTGTTATTTGTGTACATGTATTGAGAAAGTAAGTCAGTGACCCCATCTTTTTCTTTCTTATCGAAAGCCTCTAGTAGTGCGAACTTTAATTAAAAATAATCCATCAAAAAATGTCGAGCCGAAATTTGGTTTTTATAATTAAAAATGTCTGTCGTAAAAATCAAATTTTCATAAGGTTTGTGTACTCACTTTTGATCAAAAATGGCAAAAAATAGGTAATTTTTGAATCAATATTATTATGAAAAACGAGGTCGGTGACCCCAATTTTTATTTGGATTGTTTGGTTCCATCGATGGAGTTTGTGTCATACCGAGTTTCAATGAAATTTTGATTTCTGACAGATCTATCGTGTCCTATCCTCCTTAAAGGGGCCTTCTTTGAAAATCTATAAAATTCCTCCTTGTGCCAAAATCAATTGCTAATCACACACTTGGCTGAAGACCACTGACCCAAGCCCATATGGCTGTTTCACAGCTTTGGTTTAAAGGTAATGTGGGCCGAGGCTGCTTAAAGGGGCATTCTGAAAATTGTAATGCCTTCTTGTGCCACCAATCAATTGTTATAGACCTTGGGCAGCAAACCGCTGCCCCTATCCAATATGGATGTTCACAGATTTGGATCAATCATCATGTGTTTAATTAAAGGGGCATTCTTGAAAATCTATAAATGCCTCTTTTTGCTCCGAAATCACTATAATCCCCAGACTTGATCAGAAACTTGCTGACCCAAGCGCATATAATGTGTGGTCAAAACAAGCCCCATGCGGCCAAATAAAGGGCAGTCTTTAAAAAATCTAGAAATTCCTTGTATCAAAATCAATGCTATCATCATATACTTAAAAGAACACCTAATCCAAGGGCCATATGGGGTGTTCCCAGCTTTGGGTCAAAGGTACTGTGGGCTGAATGCAATTAATGAGCTGCGGAGCTACCAGCACCATTGGTGCTCTAATTTTAGTAGTATAGATAGATTATGACCCCCGGAAGCCTCAAATGGTGTTGGTGGTGGGAGGATAATGTAGGCTAAGGGAGGATTAATTTGGATGTACCGTTTAGACAGTGGGAGAGGCGGCCAAGAAATTTTGGACGTTGCTATTGGGTTAACACATAAAAGCAAATATTTATGAAAAATTTCTGGTACAATTTTTATTTATATATTGTCAGGAATAGTTTCAAACTGTTGGAGCTGAGAATCAATCCCACTGTAAGAGGTTATTTTGATTTTGCGGATTGCGTAGCAAATCCAGCTTATGAAATGGCAATGTCTGGATGTATGTAAGGACATGTGTGTGTGTCTGGACACAACAAAGATCATTTGCCATACTTTTTGTTCCAGATGAAGCTAGAGTAGCAAACTTAGATATATCGTAGGAGGGCACAAGCCCCTACGAACCAGGTAATCCATTTCCCCAAGGTCCTCCCCTGTGTCTGACAGGGGGTGGGAAATTTCAAAAAGATGTCCCATTTCAGCAAAAAAGGTAAAAATTTTGCCATAACTTTTTTTTCAGGATGAGCTAGAGTAGTCAAACGTAAGTATATTGTAGGAGGAGCCAAGCCCTATTAAACAATGTAATTCAATCTCCCAGGGTACTCCCCTGGGTTGACAGGGGGGTGGGAAATGGCAAAAAGGTCCACATTTCCAAAAAGTCAAATCTTTTTTTTTCTAGAAGGGTTTAGACTATGACTTTGATAAATGCCCTGGGCCGGGACCGCCTCCTAACTGCCCGATATGGAGATTTTGTGAGGTTTGGGTCCAACAGTCCACCTAGCTCCAAACTTACGCAGGCAGACTGGCTTATATGGACTTTTTTGGTCTCCAGCTTCTTGCATCAAGTATAGACTATTACATACACAATCCAGGCGGTGACGGTCATTGATATCCGTACTAAAGTTGGGATTTAGAGGTGCGAACTGTGTTGTAAGACCAATTGCCGACTTATCCGCTAAAATCGACTAATTTTGGCCCCAAGTTTGACTCGATTCAATTTATTTAATCTACCAAACAGACATCTACAGCTTTTGGCATATGGGTAGAAAAACGCTAATTTGAGCAACTTTTCCATCCAACAAAAACTGTTGGATGAGGAAATTTTGAGAAAAAATTTTTTGAAATTTGGAATAGTTTGGGGATTTTTGTTTCAAATGGCGTTGCCTTTCTCTCTTCAACAGACAACAAGTACTTGATCACGTGGGAAGAGGATTAAGAGTAGCGTAGTGGAAGTTTTGTTACAGAGATGGACAATTTATTTAGCTCGTCACCATCGCCAAATATCTTTGCCCATAAGACACCGAGCGCCCGGTCGGTGATGTGTGTTGTATACATTTTTGCATTCAATTCAACATCGTAAATAAAGTCACAAAACGATTCTGAAATTAAAGGCAGGAGAGGATTGCTGTGCCGGTGCATTGTAATGCTGTTGTCCGGGAGGCCTCATTGCTGCAGCACCATGCCCATGGCACTTCCATTGCCTGCATGTGCTGGTGATGCTGTGACTAAGCGGGGGCCTGTGTGTGGGCATGCTATGCAGAATCACAGCACCATCAAAGGCTAGAATGGTCATCCTTTCTTGAAATGCGTTTCCCCAAATGCTTGTGTATGATGGTTTTGAAAATTTTCATACGATTAGCATTTGGTTTATGGCTTTCACTGGTAATCTAATGTTCAACCGGCCAGGATGAACCAGCAACGCCATACTGCAAAACAACATTGTACAAACAGTTGAAGTTGGGTACACGAATATCGCACAAGCCATAAAGGCCATAAAGTATTGCTTGCAACACATTGCGAGAAAGTAGCAACGCGTTGCGAGAACAAAGTCCAACGCGTTGACGACATTTCGGCATTTGGTTGCGGCATTTCAGCAGCAACACGTTGCAGTGTTGGCCAATCAAATCATAAATTCTGTCTGACGTATTTAAAAAATGACCCACCAACGCATTGATAGATACTTTGCAAAGCGTTTGCAAACCTTCACAGCGGTTTTTGCAAACCTCACAGCGCGTTGAGATTCACAACGCGTGGCTAAGGTCCACAGGCCATAAGGGTCATAACGTCTTGCCGCAACGCGTTGTGTGAGAAAGTCGCAACGCGTTGCGACATTGCGGCAAAGCGAGTTTGCGACATTTCAGCACGCGTATTGCGACCCATTTCCAGCAACGCGTGTGCAGGGGCGGCCAATTTTCAAAATAATGAATTTCTTGGACCATATTTCAAAAAAATATAAATATCACAACGCGTTGCGAGTAGTTGAGACCTTCACAAAGCGTTTGAAAACCTTCACAACGCTTTGTGAATGGTTACACAAGCGTTTGTGACAGCTCGCAAAGCGTTTGTGATGGATTGCATACACGTTTGTGAAAGCCATAAGGGTCAAAACGTATTGCCGCACGAGTTGGGGGGATCTTATTTTTGAAAGGTCACAGAAATTCTGATTTTGATTGGCCGACGCCGCAAGGCGTTGCAGAAATGTCGCGTCGCAACGCGGTGCTACTTTCTCCCAACGCGTTGCGGCAATACGTTATGACCCTCATGGTTGTGGACCTTCGCAACACGTTGTAAAGCTCGCACCGCGTTGTGAAACTCCGCACGCGTTGTTGAAGGTTTGCAACGCATTGTGAGTTTGCCACAACGGGGGGGGGGGGGTGTTGCTAGATACTTGCAACGCGTTGGGGTCTATTTTTTTAAATACGGACAGAATTGATCATTTTAATTGGCAAACACCGCAACGCGGTAGTTGTGAACTTTGGCAACGCGTTGCCTACTTCTCGCAACGATTTGCGGCAATACGTTATGGGCCTTTATGGCGTGCCCTACACGGACAGCTGGTCCGGCACCAGAAGAAGAGACAGAAAAATATCACTGTACAAAAAGGGGAAGAGAGTATTGAGTCGAACGAAACAGAGGAGACCCGGAAATCGCTGTGGACGAAATAGAATGCTTTGCAAGCAGTAGTTGGATAGTCAGTCATGCATCATAGCCAGTCAAACACATAATTTTCAGAACTCAAATCAAAGAAACAGCTAAAGAAAGGTTGGGTGAACCACGAGCATTCGTGCGGGTCCGATTTTTAGTTTCGGGAATTGTGCTTGTTTAGGTCAACTGTGACGTCATTGACCACCTCACTCATTGACGGAATAAAGCTGTTAACGGAATAAAGCACATGCTGAGATGGGTATGTTGGTCAAGTTTGACATCACATGGCGTAACAAGATATTGCCTTGGTTTCTCCTCACTTGATCGCATATTGTCACCAAAAACATCAGATTACAAATTTTGAGTTAAATCAGACCAGCCCTTTGGATATTATCCGGTGTGAAAGCAGATATAGTCCGGGGGGGGAACCCAGTCCGGGGCTCCATAGACGATTAACGGGATAAGCGTGAAACTGATGAAACTAATATGGCGTGAAGAGTCAACTGAGATTGGTGCTCTATTCTTTACCATTTGTACCCGGACGATGAGTACGGCGGAATATAATTACTTATACACCGGTTCCAAAAATATAATGGACATTATAAAGCACAGACTCTGCCCGAAGGTCGTCACAATGCGCGTTGCTAATATTATTATGCTGCAGCATCAGGAAACGTCATGTCAATCATTGCCCTTAAATCATCAAAATCATACTTATGTCTCAATCTTAGACAGCTTTATCATTTAAAGGCTGCTCAGAGATTTCGAAATATAATTAAATTTTGAGCAGAAATTAAAAAAAATATTCATCAAGAAACTAAAGATAGTCAAAAATGTTCAATTCCAAGTTAGAGATAAATCGGGTTTTCGTAAAAAGTTGAGAACTGAGTGAGGGAGTCTAGACTAGTTGAAGCAGTTGGGGTTGTAACTGTACCTTTTAAAAGCTTTTGTTCTGGATCAAAGCCAGGTAGTACGAGTTAGTTCTGTAAAAATATAAAGCCACAAACGTCAACTTCCGAACTTTAGAAGTAATTGATGTATTCCCCATATTATGTTACGATCCGGCGTTGAAGAGAGTACTCGCAGGGAGCTTCACAGCTGATTGAATGAGAGTAACCGCTTGGTCTTTAAGCAACTTATTGATATGCGCATGCGCTCAAGCAAAATCGTGTTTCCCGTCGTGAAGTGGTTCCTGTTTACCGGAAAATTGCTGAAGATTACGGAACATTCACCTGCCTGACAATGTACACCCCTATTATTCAACGCCCCATAACTGCACATACCCTAGGGAGAAAAAGCAATCCGTCATACCGCCAGATTTTTTTTTTGTTGTTGTAACGATGAGTACCGAGGTCGTATGTGTAGTGGGGTCATGGTTACACCCATGACCGACCCAGCTTCTTATAGAATTTTGCCAAAATTATGCTTCCTGGACCATGTTGGTCCTGGAACATAAACCCCCTGGAGAAAATATTCTAAACAAATTTTGCACATTCATACAGGAGCAGATGCAAATATTCTCCTGGCGCAGTAAGTTTGACTTAGAATATTTCCCTCACTGGCCCCAGGAGCATATTTGCTCACACCCAAGAGCGCTGATTGCCACCTTTGTCAGAAAACAGCTCAATGGAAAACACTTGCAGATCTCAGCGCAGATTTCCACCCTGGAATGGGCAGCGATCCAAATTGTAGATGTCCACATTATCAATGTCTACAAGCCACCTAACTACCTGGCTTCCAAGCAGATCTCTACCTTACTTTTGGGGGGGGTATACCTTGCAAATCTACGCTGGTAACGTCAATAGTCTGCATACCTGGGGCTACAGCAATACCAACCCTGACAGATTCCACCCGATAAGACTGGACTTCCAAATCTGGCGTGCAACGTGTACGACCCAAGTAAACTCAGACAGTTTTCTACTCTGGAAGGGTGGACACAACCGCAAATCTGGCCTTGCCTTTATATGGAGTGCCATTTCTGTTCCCATATTGTGTCTCGACCACTTTCCGATGTCCAAACATAGACCATCACTGGATCGCTCAGGACGCCTTGCTAACCTTACCAACAAAGCCAGTAAAAAAACAAAGGTGGAACTTTCGCACGCAGAGTGGGCCAGTTTTTTGAACTTGTTGGATTCCCAAAGTGCCAAGCCTTTCCGACAACCTCCTCCAACCTCGACAATTCTTACACAGCACTAAACTCTTTTTAAGATAGCAAAGAAGACCATCCCATCCTGTATGAAAGGAATGTTGATTCTCTTTAAATTAATTCTTGAATTCTGAACCCGGGCTTCAGATCTGACAACACGGCCTTGGACATGAACGTCGTGAGTGCTAGGTGGGGACGGTCCAGAGAATTGACTTCACTCATTCCAGTAGAAAGGCTTGGAAGAATGTCAAACTCAATTGCTGAGCCACTCCTCGCAATTGGTCATTTCAAATTCCAAGGGTATTGATAAGGATCCCCCTCGATGCTGTGTTAAAAAGAGATCATCAACTTCGTCGAGCCTCTGGCTGGACGGGTCAACTTTACACCCTTCTCATCTAGATGAGCTCACTTCCTGCTATCACTAAAGAGTGGAAAAGCTCAGGGGCCTAATAATATACCAGCAGAATTCCTGATGCACCGCGGCCCCACGATGTTTTTCCAATGGCTCCAGGAAGTTCCACACAATTGTCCTTACCAACCATTCCTTTACCCAAGATTTTGGAAAAGGTCTACCATCAATCGCACTCCCACAAACCAAAACAAATCTGTTGACAACCCAAGAACTACCGCCCAATATCACTACTGTGCGTTTCCTTCAAACTCCTTGAGAGGCTGATCCTGGCCTGGCTGGAGCCAGTCATCGAATCCCATCTGCCTGACGAACAAGCATGTTTTCGCCATGGCCGAAGCACTGTCCATCAGATTGTAAAAACCTCACAAATGATATTGAGGAGAGCTTTGAAAAGCATAGTAGGGCAGTTGTCATCTTGGAAGACCTTACTGCAGCAAATGATACCGTGTGGCACCAGGCTTGACACTCAAGCTTCTCATGACCATCCCGGATCGTCACCTTGTACAATTTATATGTAACAGGCTTGCAAACTGTAGCTTTGTTCTTAAGACCAGTGATGGACAGAGCAGTTGACCGCGTCGTCTAAGGAACGGAGTCCCACAAGGATCAGTACTGGCTCCCATGCTGTTCAAATTGTATATCAGCGATTTACCTCAACAACATCTAGACAATATGGCTATGCCGATGATCTTGCCCTTCTTCATTCGGACAGAAACTGGACAAAAGTAGAAAGCACACTTACTGCAGTTATGGCTCTACTGCCGCAATCTCAAGACATGGAGACTCCAAAGCTGAGTGAAAGCCAAGACACGACTACTGCCTTCCATCTTAACACCAAAGAAGCTGGTTTCTACCAGTGCTTTAAGGCATTGCACCTGCAGTGCTTCGGAGAGAACATCACACACATAAACTGGTGAATAAGACTCTGTTGGGCAACAACCATCTGCTGCACAACACTGTCAAAGAATCACACCAGCTCGGCAGACAGAGACTTTGCTCTCGACCACCTTTCTGTCGACACGCTCCTAAACTCTCCAGCTCCCCATTCAACATCTTACAGACATGGAATACTGCCTGGCTAGATACTTCAAGACCAGACCAACTCACTATTACACCTATGACAGAACTCCCACATGGTAGCAATTTCCATGTAAGAAGTGGGTCACCTAGAACATGGTTTGCACAGAAGTCTGTCATTTCGACAGCAATATGCACGATGGGGGCTGCGACCATTTCCAGCCTGCCAATGTGGTTCTCCATCACAGACTGCGGATCACATTCTCAATGAGTGCCCTACCTTTCGTCCACCGGTGGATATAGACCTCTCAAACCCCAACCAATGCTCCTGGGGCATAATTGACTTAGAATATTTGTCCAGAATATTTATGCTCCAGGACCATTATGCTCCAGGGCCATATGGTCCAAGACCATATCCTGGAACTTAATTTTGGGCCAAAATCTCATAGAAGCAGCGACCCACATCAAAGCACTCAAATGGGGTTGTGGTTTTGCACCACCATATCCGTTTTGTGCGATTTTGGCCACGATAATATGGTCCTGGACCATACGGTCCTGGAGCATACGGTCCATGTAGCATAAATAATCTGGAGACATAGTCTAATGTCCCAATTTGACTGCACATGCTCCAGGAGCATGTGGTAAATAATGTCCTTGAGCTATTTATTGAAATTTTTCTCACTGCTCCAGGAGCATAGTTTGCCATATGCTCTGGACCATGTGGCGCATTCAAATAGCCTCACAGGAAGCATATTCAGAGCTTTTGAAAATGCTGCTATTTATTCGCCATCAGCCTATTCAAATATTGGGTTTGGGGAAATTGCCTCACTTCTGACCCCAGAGACCACTTAAGACCTGATTCAAATTCTGTGGTCGTCACAAATCGGCGTTATGTTTAAATCTTCAACATCTGTGTTTCTCCTATGAAAAACCATTACTCTCAACTGGTCATTTGGTCAGTATCCGAAAGAGTTCGCCTTGACACCACTGGATGTGACCACCAGGGCACGTTTTTGACGCCTGCTGGTCACGGTTCTTTAAAAGAGTCAGTGGTGATCTTTTGCTGGCACCTTCATTTAACGAAGTAAAAGGGTAAGTCGCGCTTTTGAGCGGTAAAAATACGAGTAGTTCATAACCCATATCCATCAGGATGAGTACACAATAGAAAATCCGAAGGAAAGGGAGGGTGTATTCATCTCTACCTACTGTTATGGTCCGAGGCTAAGCATCGAGATACTAGTGCCAAACGTATGTCCTAATGATAGCCCGACACTGCCATTTTTGTCTCAAACATAGCCAATTATCTTTTTTCTACGGGGTCAAGGTAAAAAGAGACCTCTAACTTACAACACCTACTTCAATGATAAAACTAGTTAGACCAGCATGGTGTAAATTGGAAAGAATCCACACTGTTTAAAAATAACTGAAAAAAACCAGGGATTTGACTGGCAGCTGGACTCACCAACGTGTAGAACGTTAAAATAACTAGAGCCTAAAAACGAAAAACCAATGCATGGAACGTAAAGTACCGGCGTAAAATCTCAGCTTCAACGTTATTGTTGGTTTTTTTACTTGTTTACACAATATTAACCATTAAAACCCATCTATTACCATCCCTTGACCAATTTTCAGTTGTAAGCAATACCATCATACTAACTTTGTATTTACGTTACCACAGGGTTGTAAAAATATATTTCAGGCAAACAATTTTGAGAAAAAAGGCAATAAACAAAGGGAAAACGTGAAAATTAAAGATTCAACCAGGTTATTAATTACTATTGTGGTGTTGTGTGTGTGTACTTTTTTCAAATTAAACATATATAAATACAAAGAGAAAAAGCGTTTTTAAAACTATTTTTAAAATGATAGGGCAAAAATAAGATTTTGCAATTTTTAATGACGTTACTATAACGTTATAACACATTTATTGGTAAAACGATTTTCATAGTTCATATTCTTACCTTAAAACAAGTAGTTCCAAAGAACGTAACTATTACGAAAATATACCAACGGTCATGCGTATAAATACTACCCTTTTTTCAAAATGGTTTAATTTTCTATGCCACTGTTTATGTTACTTTTTTTCTTCTGCTTCCAAATTGTCATTTGATGTTAGGTAATAGGTAAAACGTAAAGATTATTGAATAATTGGGGTTTATACCGTAATTTTTTAAAATAAAAGTCTGGTAAAGTAAGAACATTTTTAACATGGCATCTGTTAGGCACGTAAATGGGAATAGGTCTGAGAGGAAGTAAATGAATACTGAAGAGAGAAAGTCTATAGAGGACAATGCAGCTGCAGTAATAATCCATGAACATTTATGTAATGCAGAAATGCGTCACACCAGTGGCATTTGCCGAACTTAATCCGCCCGCCTCTGTAGTATGGTAGTCCAAGCTGGTGTCCTTACCTTACCTGAAGAAATAAAAAAATATTGCTATATAGAAAGATATTAGCAACAGTTAATAGATAAGCCACAACACTAATACTAGCATCAACTTCTCAACAAAAACCCAGCAGATTTGAGAGAAATTACGGGTCGCACTGTAACAGCCTTAACATAGTTGGAGGACTACGGGTGCTCTATGCCGGACCTCAATGTCATGAATGGACTGGAAGGTATGACAACTGAAGCTCTTAACCTCTTCAACAAAAGAGAATGACAGAGCAAGCGTAAACAGCTCAATCGCCGTTTAAAACTGCAAAGGCAATAACCTAAGCAAGCCCGTAAACACACAGGGAGGTTCGGCGGGAGCTGACTCCTCCCCCCAAAAAATTTCCCAAAAGGCCCTCAAACCCCTAAAAGAACTAAGAAAAAAGGAAATAAAATAGATTTGGATCGCAGCGAGGCGAAAATTAGGGGCTTTTGATGCTTGTTTGTTGAAAACAATGTAAAATTTCGGTACTATGTAATTGTAGTCCTGGAATATTTGCATCTTGTCCACCAACATGTCTGGTTGCTGACTTCATATTGAAAACGGTCTGTCTAAAATCGGGCCCATTGCTGATCCAACCTTAGGCAGACAAGTGGGTTTCAGAATTTGCTTGGTATGTAATAGTATTACCCGCATGTTTATTTAAAAAAACATTTTTGAACTCCGTGTGGAAGAGTTATCCCTGTATTATATCAGTATTTCAAACAGGCCATAATAATGGGTACCTTATAGCTTATGAAAGTCTTCTTAGGGCCGTTTTTTGCTTTTATTTTTTTTAATTTTTAAAACATCTGGTGAACTGTTCTAATTCCCAGTTTACACGTAAAATTTCCGGAGTACCTCGCTAGGTTCCATTAGTTCGGGTTTACATTTTAATTTAGGGACCTTCACTTTCAGAAAGCCAGGTTTAAGGAAGTAACACCGTTACAGTGTTCTATGCTATTTCATATGGTGTTGCGAATTAATGGGTCAATGGTGGTTTAGTGGTTGAAGTGATGACACAGACAAGCAACTGACAGGATAGTGGTAAGCTTTGAGTAAAAATATATAAAAGAATACTCGAAGGATTGAACGGATGGTTAAGGATAAATGATTTGCGATTTTAAAAAAAAACGATAACTGTTTTCAAAATAATCATAATCAAGTAAATGTCGTCCCAAATAAAAATCTCGTCTTCATTTTGGTAGCAAATGTCTGCTGAGCGAGCTAATTTGAGAGGAATAACTTATAAAATGCAGCTTAAAACTAAATTCAAGAAAGGCAAACGTAATTTTGCGTTTAAGTACATTAAGTCAAGGATTTGCATATGCGTAAGTGATATACAATGTGATAGCAAATCGTGGAATTAACGTTCATCACCGCGCGTTATATTTTGTGTCTTTTGTTTGCACTGTGAGTAGTCTAGTACAATCATCGGTTCTTCACTGATACTATATCCATGGATTCAAAATCAAAGGAGACTAATACAAAAGGTAACACACACAACACACATCCACACGGCCACTCCATCTCGCCCCTTTCCCCTTCTCCTCTCACTCTCAAGTCTCTCCTTATCTCAATCACTCTCAATATCCCCATTGATACCAATTTCAATGCTAAAACCACTTATCGTGATAAATGAATTAGCAGCAGGGAACCCAAGTCCGGGAGTATAAATCTTAAAAGTTTCCTATTAAAGTTACAAAACAGGAAATAACATTAAAGGAATCAATTAAAAGGGACCTGGTCCGATCACTAATAATAGCATCTCCCCTAGAACTCCAGATTTTAATGGAAGTAGTTAAAAGTTTGGTATAAGAGGAAAGTATTTTTTCTACTTTACCCTGTGAAATATTAGGGCTAAAGGATGTTTGGTTTGGATGTTATGACCGAAAGTGTGCCTCATTTTGAAAGGCCATATTAATTTTACCGATGGGGATTCCAAGTCACTCCTAAGCTCTCACTCACCTCAAAACGGGTTGTATTATATTGAGCGAAACTTGGGGGTAAGGCCATTCTATAAGAAGAATATTATATCTTAATCGGGTCAGCCCCCTTTAAAATTCCAAAAATGAGTGGACTTTAAAATACTTGTATCTAACTATATCTGTAATTTACTTTTCTGTAGCTCCCGAAAGTCAATCAGATTCATTTTACATATCATTTAGGAGAGGCAGAGTAAAGAACTATAATTGATACATAAGCTCCATCCAAGATGGTGTCCAATTTGCTGGCAAGTGGCATTACTAGTCGACGCACACCGATGCATAATATCTAGAGATGATTTATTTTGTTTTGGTAAGATTTGACTACATTGGCATCCATCTTGGGATATAACGACTCAATGACAGTTGACAATGACAGGCGAATGAATTACTGACCTTTACTTGCTGTCATTGGTAGCCATATTGAATGCCCATTTAGGATCCCATCTTGCAGATATCAATCACTTTGATTATCGAAATGAGTCACCATTCTACAGTTAAAAGTAGATAAATATCAGACTGATGATCTATTGTATTGGCTAAGTCGTTACTGAATCAAATTTTCTATAATTGGTCACAATGGCTGTTTTGACAACAGGCAAAAAGTACAACTTTTGAGTGATTATAGCAGATGAGTTTTTAGTGTTTTTTGCGTTTCTTCGAAAATTCTCAAGGTTTCTCGTCTGGGACCCATCGGATTCGGCTTCAGCGGTTAATGATCTTTAAACCGTTAAAAAGCAATTAGAAATAGATTCCAATCTAACTTCTGCAGTGTTGGTAATAGGCTCACCAAAAGTGCAATATTTTTATGTACCTTTAGAAGCTTTTAGAATTGACATCTTCTGGAGAATAATGCATTATTTAATGACTGTTACAATTGCAGCGAAAGGAACTTCACCTGTAAGTGACGTCAAACTTCGTGAACTAGCTGGAAGGCTGGGAAAGGAATGGGAGAAACTAGCAATTTATTTAGGATTCCGCCCAAACGAAATAGAAAGGCTAAAAAGAGATCACCAATGGGAGGAAGATCGGATATTCCATCTACTGATCGAATGGCGACAACTACAGCCACGAGGGAAAGACAACATCAGCACATTGAGTAAGGTACTGAAGAAAGCAGGAAGAAACGACCTTGCTTCAGATCTAGGTAAAACTGGTGAATTTGCATGTGAATTTACTCCGTAAGGAGTAGTTCATATAGGGTGTCCGGGATAAGCGGGCAAACGTCCTCTAAGGGTCAATATAAGGTTTTTGCTGAAAAATGCTTAAAACATTGCTTCTTCCACATACTCTAGTACTCACTAATGTACCTCAGGATGATCCTCGCGGTCAGGGGCGGCAACAATATTCACACAGTGGGGGCCCGGGGGCCAAATTAGAATCCCGGGGTGGAGACTGGATGGATAATTGGGATAATACGTCATTTAGATATCATTTGAGGTCATCGCTCAAAATTCTAAATGCTAGCTGCTTCTACAGAAAAAGATGAGCACTTACGATAGTTTCTGAAGCAATAAATAATACAGTGTTCAGAGGTCATTGTGTAAACTCTTCAATTGTATCTTTAAACACAAAAATGGATTTAATGGATTGCAAGCTAAAATAAGATTTTATCGTCAATTTCCATTATTTTGTTTATTTCCATTATTTTGTAGAAACAGTTCAACTTATCTTTCCTAAAAGTTGTTTCTGCTATCGTTTATTACCAGGAAACCCTGACTTTGATGTCGAAGCATGTAGAGAAGAACTGATCACTTTCTACAAGACACGCATGGGATTTATACAGCTCCTGCCCTGGGGTGATGACACAGAAGATATGGATGTAATGTTTGTAAACTTAGAGTTGTCGCAAGAAAGAACGCGAAGAAAGAGTAAGATGAGCGGTCGTACATTGTGCGAAAATGACGAACTTTTTACCTTAGAAACGTGGGAGGGTAAAAGAGTTAATCGTATATTGATTTCCGGCGGGCCCGGAAGTGGAAAAAGTACACTTTTGGCTAAAATTGCATACGACTGGGCTCAGCAGAAACAAGGTACCCCCCTTTCCCGTTTTACGTTATTATTTCTTCTCAGTTTCCGTGAAATACCGGAAGACACGAACACTTTGACTGGGGCCATATTTGATCAACTTCTTCCTCTTCACTCAAAAATTTCAAAAGAAGATTTGGAAGTGTACATTCGGTCAAATCAAGCTAGCTGCCTGATATTAGCGGACGGCTTTGATGAAAGACCATCAGGAGTTATCGGTAAGCACCCCCAGGGTGAAGTAGAAAACATTCTCGCATACAGAGATTACAGGGAATGTTTTCTTGTCATTTCTAGTCGACCACATAAAATTTACAACTTAGGGAGTTACAGTAAAATCTATACTCAGGTCGCGTTGACAGGTTTTTCGAAAGAAAATGTAAACGTATACATTCACAAATTTTTCAGCGATGATAGCCAATGTGCTGAGGGTCTCATTTCACAAATATGCAAATCAGCAAATCTTCAAAAGTTGTCAAAGATACCAGTTATGCTGCTCTTACTGTGTCTGATTTGGAGCGAAGATGAAAATCTTCCCGATGTACAGACGAAGCTCTATAAGCAAGCTGTGTTCTACATGTGGAAGAGATATCACTTCAAGAAATACGACTCACAGTTCGATTCAGATGATGAACTGCAAGAAGGACTTGACGGGTTTTTGGTTGAGTTAGGACGATCAGTATTCAAAGAAGCTTTAGATATGAAAGACGAGCAAATTTTGTTTTCAAAATCTGATTTTGACCACAACGTTTATGAGCTGGCTTGTGCAGTTGGTATGTTGACGAGGGAAAAGTTAAGTTCCAAGTTACAAGGTTCATCGCATGTTACCTTTGTGCACAAGTCATTTCAAGAATTTTCCTCGGCTTGCTTTATAGTGCATATGGCTAACACTAACAGTACTGGCTTCCATCAATTCTTAGAAAAGATCCGTGGACGTGATGAAGTTTCAGTGATCTTTGAAATTCTCGGGTTTGCATGTGGTTTGAATGTAGATGTAGCTGAAGCTATCCTAAGGCATCTAGTTGGAGTCTTTCATGACCTTAGTCCAGATGTTGCTTACATTACCCATGGGAAATATGGCATTTGGCCTCTTTTCGTATTTGCCCAAGAAAGTGGCATATCATATGATATATCCTATGGCATCTTTAAGTCTCTTTTCACCTCAAGTATTCTGCTTTCCCCCGAGTCTCTTTCCGAGCATGAGTGGGCGGCATTTGCGATATTCTTGCAGTCTGCCTCTGAGAGTACACAACAATCTGTTTTGCATAATATCAGTATCCTCGAATGTGGAGACTTTCTAACATCAGATAGTGTTCGTCTCTTGTCCATGGTACTGACGAAAATGGTGCCCAAGCTTCGGTCTCTTACCTTGCGAGATTCGTCAAATTGTTCTTCTGAAGAAAGTAAAAGAAATCGTCTTGCTGAAGCAATAGCAACGCTGCCACTATTGTCCGATCTTACAATAGATCTGCAGTCTGACGCGCGGTCTGGTGTTTCTGGTAATCGCTTTTCTTTTGATTTGACCACTTTTCTATCCAAAATCGGAAGCAAACAAGTATCATGCTTAGGACTTCATGATTCGAAGAATCAAAGGATGTCCTTTGTGGTGGAAGATTTGGCTGACTATCTATCAAGTCAAAAGTCGCTCTCTTCTTTCACGGTTACACACCTTGACCTTGGCCCACAAAAGGTTAGTTGTTTGCTTCGGGCTCTCGAGAGCCATTTAAATATGAAAAGTTTGTGTTTGACAGGTTTAGTTGTACAAGAAGCAGTTGCAGATGTGGAATCCATTATCTCACGTCTGGAAAACTTAAAGTTGTGCAACTGCAGGATGGGTGACGAGCACATGACGCACTTTTCGCAATATGCAATAAATGCAAGTAAGCTCAAAATACTAGATCTATCTCATAATAGTTTGGGTGATTGCCAAAGCTTTGGTATCCAATTGAAGTACTGTCAAGCAATGCAAGAGTTAATCTTGTCTTTTGCTGGAATCACATCAAATGGCATCGAATTGGTTAGTCAGAGTCTATCTAACATGCCCCACTTAGCAAAACTAGATGTCAGGCACAATAAATTTGGGCTAAAAGGTTTGCAAGCACTATTAATGGGGCTCCATTCTTCTGCTAGTTTGAGGATGCTCTCATGTGGCCCGTGCTCTGTTCCCAAAGACGAGTCTTGCACTCCAGCAATGTCAGCGTGCCTTTCTGTTGCTGGAATTAATTTTCCAGTTGTTCGAAAATTTCACAAGGTCCTCCTTTTGGAGATTGATGACCAGGAGACGATAAGCAGAATGCTCTTTCGATCCTGGATTCCAAAGAATCTCAACCCCGCGTTTCATCGAGTGATCAAGATCAAGTGAATGTCTTTGAGAAAGAAGATTGTGCATCAAAGTCTATTGAAAGTGAAACATATGAAGACCAAAGTAATAGGCAGAATCGGATAGACAATATGGACATAACGGAAGGGCTAGACACCTCTGGACATAACGAGCGTTGTGGGTCATGTTTAAGATGCAAATGCACACTTGTGTGATGACTGTTTCATATCTTTTCTTGTTGCAATTATTCCTGTGCAATTTCTAAATGTAAAATGTGAAGGTTACCTATTTTCACGTATCGTCTATGGTCAAGTTCGTTTGGTAGTTTCTTGTAAACTTAATGGGGCTCCGAACGTTCTTCTGCTAGTTTGAAGATGCTCTCATGTGGCCCGTGCTCTGTTCCCAAAGACGAGTCTTGTGCTCCAGCAATGTCAGCGTGTCTTGCTGTTGCTGGAATTAATTTTCCAGTTGTACGGACATTTCACAAGGTCCTCCTTTTGGAGATTGATGACCAGGAGACGATAAGCAGAACACTCTTTCCATCCTGGGATTCCAAAGAATCTCAACCCCGCGTTTCATCGAGTGATCAAGATCAAGTGGATGTCTTTGAGAAAGAAGATTATGCATCAAAGTCTATTGAAAGTGAAACAAATGAAGACCAAAGTGATAGGCAGAATCGGACAGACAATATGGACATAACGGAAGGGCTAGACACCTCTGGACATAACGAGCGTCATGAGTCATGTTTAAGATGCAAATGCACACTTGTGTGATGACCGTTGTCATATCTTTTCTTGTTGCAGTTATTCTTGTTCAATTTCTAAACGTAAAACGTGCGTTGTGGCGAAATATCTCAGTTTATGCAGAATTTATTCCCGCTTAACGTTTCGATAGGTTCTCCTCGAATCTATCCAAAATCAATTTATCTTAACAAGTACGTTTTCACATAAGAATGACTCTATTTGCACAAATAATCCTCTTTGGACATTCTTTCCGTAATATACATTCCCATAATGTGTCCAACTATGTTTCCAGAAGAATAGTCTCCATTCTGAGGCAGGCTCTACCGAAACTGCTTCGTCGGCGAAGGACATGCGTATACAATCTAGACCTAGTCATTCAATGTAAAATCGCACAGTGGGGTACTTACACCCGACCCTCTTCAAATTGATTCATATTTAGGGAGGAGTCATTACGCCAGGGAAAGGTGTCGGATTGGGAGATCCGAAAATGTGTGTGAGCGATAGGGTGAACATGAAAATGTTCATAAAATTAAAGGCGAGAGATAAACAATAAAATGGAACTTTAAAATGGAGAAATTTCTTAAAATCAGGGGATGCAAAATTTTTGAACGGAAGCGAAGATTTGACTCCATCAGATCCACGGTTTCGTGCTATGGCATGTCTATTTTCACGATTTTTACCGAAATGGGCACGTTCAGTGATTTTGATATTAACATAGCTCGGTAACCGCTGGCCCAAATCTGTTGACATTGGTTTCTTAAAAAAAATTACTGAGCACTGATATAGATATCAGTGGAACTGAATGAGCAATCTAACTGATAACCTTTGACCTTCATTTGACCTTGAACTTGACCTTGTTGTCTTGAGATGAACTTGATGGGTGAAAATCATACTGCAATATTTTTATATAGATGATCCAATATTTTTCAGTTATTTTCGCACTTGTGTAATTGATTTAATAGAAAAAGACAGTTGGAATTTCCTGAATCGCGAGAAACGCAAAACAAATTTAATTATTTTGTAACTGATGCTCACTTTTGTGCCAATGTTGTATTTTAACTTTGTGTTGTTGATATTCGACAAATCCGTTGACAAATTCGTCCTACGTGGTGCATTCATTCATTCATATTTATTCAAAAAATAAAAATAAACATTATACATACAAAAATTTGATCAATTGCACGATTTACCAGATATAAAAAGTGGAATTTTGGGGATATGGAGTACACATCAAAAGAGTACCAATGATAGCCCAAAAAGCCTCAAAAATAGTGAAGCTTATTTCCATTGGGTCCTTTAAGAAAAAAGAGAGGTGGAGGAAACCAAGCAGAACAGGCAACAGACCAATAGATATATAAATATAACACCCAAACCCCAAATATTGCACAAAACGCTGAAAAGTATAATTAATACTTGATGACTGAACTCCTCTCTGCTATTAAGGCCTGATCCATCAGATGTTTTTTGATGGCCTTTCTGAACTGGGCCAGATTGGTAACCTGCTTAATAGAATTTGGTAATGAATTCCAGTGTTTGATTCCACTGTAGAAAAAGGTGTGACTAACATTACCATAATTTCTGGGAACAACAAAATTATATAGGCTATCCCTGGTACCATAGTTATGCAAAGATTTTGTACGTCTAAAATTGAAATTTAGGTAACCCGGGCCTTTTTCATGGAATATTTTGAAAACCTGATTCAATTTCATTTGGATCACCCCGTCATGCACAGACAACATACCAATTTTATTCCGCTCTGCCTGACCTATGTGTGTGCGAGGTCCCAAATCCAAAATGAACCGCACAATTTTATTTTGCATGGTTTGAAGTCTGTTCTTAAGGTGTTGTGTGAGAGAGGAGTACCATAAAGAACATGTATAATCGTAATGACACATAATA
>JAMKCH010002538.1:0-35729 GCA_023653785.1 Ophioderma brevispina | reverse complement strand
TCAGCACAGTATACATGAGCAAGTTGATCTTGAACAAAAGTGAATAAAAGGGGAATGTCTTTGCTATTAAAGGTGGCAACGAGAGATTTTAGGCACCCAATATTGTGGCATATATTCAATATATATTTGACACCGATAGATTATCTACCTTGTATTGCTATAGAATGTCTTAAAGAGAGAAAAAAGGTGATTTTTATTTGCTTTATATATTTCAATTAAAACATCTAGGCGTAATATTTTGTATTTGCTCTATACGAAATTCGAATTTCGCAATTTTTTGTACAAGAACCATTTCTCAGCTTAATCCTTTCAGATGGGGATAGTTTTTTGATAAAAGCTTTACTCAGGGCAAAAATCAGTACTTTCGATTTTTAATAGGCCCCTGATATGTGAAATCTCTTGTTGCACTTAAATGAACATGCCTTCCCCATCTCTTTCTGTTATTGTATGAATACAGGCAGTTCTGCTCTAGTTGTATCATACTATAAAAATTATACTTACATGGCTTGTTTATCAATTGGGCTGTTGGCATGAGTACCGAGGTGCGTGAATGGATACTGGTCGAACGCCGACATTTCAAAAGGCATTCAGTGATGGAGAACGATGCAACAAATAGGGTCTGGTGGAAGTAAATGTCCATCATGAAAATGACTGGGTCTTTGGTTAATTTCAAAAATTTTCTAAAAGCAGCTCTTTCGGGAAGTTTTTCAAATTTTACAAAAAGATTGAGGTCTACTCCTTTATGCAAGAGTGGAAGTAAATTTTACAAAAAACATTGTCTTTGGGTGACAATGACTAAAAATAGGGGTCTTAACATCCTACATATACACCCCCCCCCCCCCGCCGATAAGTAGGGGAACCTGAATTTTAAAGGAGAATTTCATAAATAAGGGTGAACATGACATTTTTTTAATGGAAGCGAATGGGGCCTGCAACATGTTTGCAGATGTAAATAAAGCATATTGGTGTGATAGTGAATGAGTTATGTTTATAGTTTTATTTAATGTCTTTTTTCTGAATATGTGCAGCCACAATACTGGGCCAGAAGACGAAGAGTAATCTGTAAATTAAATGCGAATTGCAACTCGCAAGTTGTGCCTGCAACATTTTTTTACATGATAGGCTAAAATACTTCAAATGACATGTTTGTATGAAGCCCCTATTTTTTCACGATCTTGCAGTGTTGGCTTTGAAGTGTAAAGTGTTACGTGCATTTCAAAGAAAAAAAGGACAACCGAAAGAAACAGTATTTATGTACCAATTTTGGTTAAAAACTGTAATTTGCTATACATTTGCGTACAGATATGTTGGAATACAACATTAAAGGCTGACTCAAATTTCCCGACGAGGGCACCTAAATGTTTCGAACAAGTCGTGTTTTTTGCATATTCATAATGCTTTTCCATATACTAATCACGGGTTAAATAATAAGCTCAATCGAAGTCCTTCATATAGAAATAACAACTTTGTTTATAAAATTCCGGATCCGGATTTTTGTTATACACGGTATCCTAGTGTGGAACTGTTATACTGTGCATAAATGTTTCACTGCGTGAAAAATGAAAAATCCGATTCATCTCTACTTTGGAATTGATCATTTAGGTGACTATCTTTGTGCTGATGATTATTTTTACTGACTAACAAAAAAAATCTATTTTCGAAATCTTGATCCTGCTTTTTAACATGTTTTTAAAAAGACTTCTCTTTCTTTGTATTTTGCAATGGTTGATCATAAACGTGCAAGTGTCATCATTATTTTCAAGACAACAAAATTGGTGTCTTTTGAAAACTAACGTGACACTTTTTACTAATACCGGTCACCATTGCAAAATATAAGAAACCGAAGTGTTAAACATTTTATGTTGTATTCCAACATGTCGTATGCATTTATAGCAAACTCAGCATTAATAAATTTTGCATCATAATCCAACTGATTTGGCTTTTAATTGTGAAACTAACGTACCACTTGAAAGCCCAAACTGCATGACAGTGGAGGCTATGCCATCCTACATGTCTTACAACATTGCATTTGAAGTATTCTTTCATGTCTATAAAACAGAGCACAAATGCAAGAGTGCTCTCAGGTTTAATCTTAACGCACATGGCCCACTTTCTTTATTTTCTTGCCCAGTATTGTGGCCTTGCACACATACCTTGTCAAAATAACATAGATAAATCATTGTTGTAAATTTATTCAATGTTCCTTTTTCTCTACTTGATGAGAGGCTGGCACTTCCACACGGTCGGCACTTGCATACACTCACTACCAGTTTTGTGAGAAACCAAAATGTGCTTTTTGATAGTAGAAACATATGTCATTGCAAAGCCCTACTTGTATTTCACTACTGGTTAAGACTATTTGATGGTATAGCCCATTAACGGGGATGTTTACGCAAATCATCAATCTCAATCCCGATCAAACGTGAGATTTTGATATCAGAAGAAGTAATATTTTACACAATGAAATTTAATGCCTAAAAAATGTTTCCTTTTGACTGTTATAAACAAAAACATCTCCAAATGTGTGGCTGACCATTATTTACCAACACTGACCTAGGGGCTGTTTAATACCCATCTTGCTTCTACCATCACACAGCTGGACCAATTTAACTGATGCAATTGCATGTTTTTGGGCCATAGCTTTCTTGTGAGGGAAAAAAACATGAAAAATCAGACCATGATTGGGTCACCCACTTTAAAACTGCAAGTGTTTTGCCTCTATATAGTATCTTGGAAATGAGATGGAGTGATGGCTGAAATTCAGACACAATGAGAAAAATACAGCTTCCCTGATATCAAAATCGGATATTCTCCCATGGTAAAGTCGTGGAGGCTCAGGGGTCCCAAAGACATTTTGAAAATTACCTTTAACTATATGACTTTATTTCTTAAATGTATGTGGAGTTCTAGAGTCTTGTTTTACGGAAACATGGAATCTTTTTCAATGTGAGATCAAATTATTTAAGAAATTTCTTTTAATCTGTGTTCATAATTACAAATTGTTCCTTTTGTTTATATATGTTTGCTCCAGTACCATATATGAGCTTTATGAGATTTTACATTTTGAGTAATTGAATAGATTGCTTTAGAAAATTAAAAAACAGGCAGATAAAGAAATTCTTTAATATTCCTCCCCCTTCACTGCCTGAGTTACTGTCCCTTCTGATGTCCAATCCTCGATATCATCCTTTGGGTAAAAATCTGATATTGGAATTTGTTACCCAGTCCACTTATCAAACGTGAAATGTTTGTGACTTACGTGAAATGCTGTGTAAAACGGTACAGAATTAAGTATGGTCGCCAATATTTCTATTTCTTGCATTCCAAGGAAGTAAATATTTAAAGCAATAACAGCACATTTTTGAAGAGCGCCCCCAATTTTCAAAATTCAATGTTTTTGCACAGTTATGTTGGTAATTGTCTAGGAAACTACACCTGCGAACGAGAATGCTAAAAGGCGTATTTATCATAAAATAAGCAATTTTGTACATGTAAAATAGAATTGGGATCCCAGATTGTACTTAACGGCAGAGCTGGAAATACTAAGGTTATGTCCGTCCATGATGAAATAGTGCCACCTCAAGAAATGACCTCTAACTTGACTTGCCTGAACCAATAAAACAAGTAATGGATGAGGGTAGACACGTACATGGCGCTATTTCCCGGCCACTTCATATTGGAAAGCCATTTCCAGCAGCTGCCGGTTGAATATTATCGGAGATCTCCGATATTAATTATTCTAATTACAAAATCCCTTCATTTGCGACACATGAACATCTTCGAGCTTAACCATTCACAGGTATAGTTTACTAGCCAGTACCATGCAACAGTGTAAAAATTTCAAAATGTTTGAAAAATTGGGGGCGCTCTTAAAAAAATGTGCTATTATTGCTTTAAAGGTCCCATCAGGAAATGAGATGATAAACCTATTCCAAACCTTTACGGGACATTCCATTCCAATAAACAGGGCCAGAAAAAAGAATACACTACCAGTGACATCATTAGTAAAAACTATTGATTTTCAGTGTCATGAATAGATTCACACCAGTCTCCTAGAATTTTCTATTACTCTCTGAAAAATCAATAGTTTCACTAATGATGTCATCACCAACCCAAATATTGAATGCTTTTTGTCCCCTCCTTGTAGACTTGATACAAACCACATCAATTCTATTTCTATTACTCAAAGGATGACAAAGTGGCAGCGGGTCAATGTTGCCTAGAAACTATCAAAACATTTTGTGTATGTACAAGGTCATATGGGCCAACCACATGACTAAAGGTATAAATTCTGCATTGGTGTCCCTCACAATAAATTGGCTGAAGTGAAGAAATACAACATTTCTTATTATAGGCAAAGTGTCAAACAACGAATGCCAAGTCTTACACACTTTTTTTCTGACTTCGGAAACCTTAACGGAATAAACGGTGCTTTATTCCGTGAAGGGGTTTCCGAATTTGTGTGTCAGAAAATAGCGTGGTCAGATGGGTAAGGGTACGGAAACTCCCAATTTAATGTGTTTTATAAATTTTTGGTAAAAAAAAAAACAAAAAATAATTTTGAGGGTTGACTAACCGAAGGCCCAAACCTCACTCATGAACTTTTTGGCATTTTGAGGATTTTGGTTTTACCCCAAAATCTGTATTGCCCTTGTTATGCCATAAAATTGTATAGGGCTAAACTGAATTCCACTTACCATTGTAGACACAACAGAATTTCACTTGACCACATCTCAATGGACACCATCATTACAGTTTACAACAGACAAGTCCCAACTCCGAGTATCATTTTTACTTAGGACCTTCTATTAGTTCAAAACTCTCATATTAACAATGTTGCAAGTATGGGAATGAAGTGCGGACAGGAAAGCCCTGTCCCAACCCGCAAAAGCTGGCAAAAAACGACAAACAATAACATCATTGCGGGATCAGGTCTCAAAAGCAAAAAAATAACAAAAACTTAGTTACATTGTACAAATCACAGAGTAAGAAAAAACTTGAGAAATAAAATGAGGACTGTTTATTTAGGTTATTCTACATAATGTAGGGGAAAATCAGTACTGCATGTATCAGGGGGTACAGTCAATTGCATACTATTTATCCATTATTTTACATATCAAATATATAATTTAAGAGTCTACAAAATGTTTCTTGGGGGGATAGACCTTTCAAAGTAGGTGGTGGGCGTCTCAGTAGGATTGGATTTATGTTCATGGGTCTTTGCCCAAGTCCAAATAACCAAATGTATGTGAAAACATGGATTTTTTTTTAGAAAAACGAAAAAAATCAGAGGGGGCAAAATTTCCTGGTCGTCCCACCAGCGGGGGCGCAATTCGCAAGTCGCCGCGGTGAATTCAGGTGAGTTGCTCGAATTTTAATTTTGCCCACATTTAGGCTGAAATTGGTTAAAATTCCCCCAAAAAGAGGGGTAAAAATCCTTATTTTGGTCCATATCGTCCCGCTTTTTTGAGCCAGAGGGGGCAACTTTCGCCCCTGCCCCCTGGTCGGTACGCCACTGGTTAAATCCACGAATGAAACATTCCACATTCCATGTACAATTACAGTGTATAATACCACATTCTAGTTACAAGTACTACCTACATGTAGTGCAGAATTTTTACCAACATCCAATGACCCACATTCACGTAAGCGGACTACGATTAGTTCTGGACTAAAATGGTACTTAGTCCTACAAGATGAGACTTGTTTTGCTCTTTCTCACTTGACAAAGTCGTCATGTGAATGCATCAAGGTCGTAAGTACAATAGCTGCCATGTGATACATCTGTGTGCTGCCATGTATTAGGATAACTCAATTTATCTTTCCTTGAGTCAGTGGCTCTTGAAATGGTTCTTCAGGTGACACATTTGCCTGAAGAACCACTTGATGGAAATTTCTGACAAATGGCAGCTATTATACTTACCACCTTGTTGCACTCACACAACAAAGTGATTTCACTAACGTTTTGCGATCATCGCAAAGGCCCAAATCGATCGCCAAACCCCGAATCCATCGCTATTTAGCGACCGACTTAATTTATCAATTTCACTATCCCTTTGCGACGACTTTGGTCATCGCAACGCGTAAGTAAGTGATGAATTTTTAGCGACTGCTCTCTTGTAGTCGCTGGGTAGTCGCAAGGTAAGTAAATTGATCGCTAATTAATTGTGTCACATGTTAAATTTCGCGCCATTTCATTTTAGCTCCACGTATTCTTTCATCGTAATTAGGTAGAATGCTAATAGGCTTATAGAACTATAATAATATTCTAATAATGACTTTGGAGCTTTATTTAATGCAAGAGCATTTTTAGGCCTATGCAGATAAGGGATTTTTAGAGTTGAATTCCCAGAAAATAATATGCAGATAAGACGATGCATGTATAGCCTACTCAGTGGAAAAGGTAGGTACATATGTGCCACCAATATGGGTCACATTTTCACGCCTTACTATAACAATGGGTCGTTTTTTCCACCAGGCTACTATAAAGATGGGTCACTTTTTGAGGTAATTGCTACTATATAAATGGGTCCATTTTTCAATTTTTGGTCGCACTTTACTATGAAAATGGGTTGATTTTTCCGATTTTTGCTAAAATCACAATGAAAATGATTGATTTTCTGATTTTTGGAAAAAGTTACTATGAAAATGGGCCAATTTTGCTAAGATTACTATAAAAATGGTGTGAAATTTCAAAGCCAACTATAGTAATGGGTCGAAATTTCGGAACCAACTATATAAATGGGTCATATTTTTGTATAATTCGGTCACAATAACATGGTCGATTTTTTTACCCGGTGGACGCACACCCGTACCCAATTTTGGGTCGAGTAGTGAGAAGTGTCTTGATTAGTAAGAATAACTCCCATTTTAGTCCAGGACTGAATACGGGCCAACATGTTTTTGACTGATCTGCATCTGGACCAGACCTATAAAAGTTTAAAGGGGAAGTTGAAGCTACTGGTTCACCCATGTAATGCTATGGTGAAAAGAGTTCCATATCTCCTTTAAAATTATAGAGGAAACCAGGTTTATTTAAAGCCTAACACTGACAAAAAATCCTAACCCTAAAGTCAAAAATAAGAAAACATTTGTTACACACATAGAACTTCAGGGGTACATATGGAATGCTATGGGTGGACATCCAGATTTTTTCAATGACTGGTCTGTATATAACATCCATCAAAAAGGGGTACTAGCATATTTGCATATATGGTACCCTATTTCTTGTCAAACTGTGGTTTCCATGTTTGTATGGCTGTTATATACTTTGTTGTAAAACTTCAGCGCTCAGTGAAAATCCCATTTTGTATTTTGCTGGAAATGTACTCATGTCCCTTTATAACGCCTTGGTACTGCAGCATTACTAAGCAAATGCTACAAAAAAATGCCTAAAGTACACCAACCCCTCCCAGTGTACAACAATGACAGCCAAATATGAAAGCTTAGCTACAACTACCCGATTTAACTTCCTTGATCAAAGACCTGTAAGCACTGTGTAGACTGCAGTGAATGCCCTGTTCTGTATTCCTTCAAAACACTAGTAAAATTGGAAGGGGTACATTCCCCTATTCAGAAGACTCATATATCGGAAGGCTTCCTGAGTAGCATGCCTTCTGAGTATTGACAGGTAAACAGCGTACCCTGAAACTACACAGCCGTTTTCTTACTAGCGTGGTAGCCTATACAGCAGCTACACCATGTCTACTGTGACAACTACTGCACAGTACACACTGGGCTAATTGCGAGGCAGTAGCTGCAAGATAGGGCTTGCAAAGTACACAGTTATTAGGTGTGGCTACTATGCTGTACCTACCCCAATAGCTGCACTGTAGTTGCCCACTAGGTGAAGAGAAGGTGGATATGATGAACACTACTACTGGAATACACACGTAGCTACACCACGGTTACCACAACGCCATTTTGATAGTAGACAAAATGAGGGCGCTATGCATGTGTTCTATGTTTAGCATTTTTTTGTTTTTTAGAAAAACCATTACAAAATTCAAAATGGGCATCATAAAAAAAACCCTATACTCGCACATTTAATAAACAAATGCAAATATATGCCAAAAATATATAAAAACGAAATTGGCCATGAGAATACCGCACACGCTGAGAGCCGGTGTAACCACGTAGCTACTCCACGACAGTGCAGACAGCCGCTGTGTGTACACTATCCATCTATGCGACAAAAATACACGGAATTCTGGCCGGCGAGTGTACATCCAGTGGGTAGATAATCTGCGTCTTCTCGGTGGTAGCTGTGTGGTAACTACCATGAAGAAATTGGCCGTGACTAATAATAGCCCTCAACTCTAACCCTACTCGGAATTTTCGGAGTAACAGGTTTTTTAAGTGAAGGGTCACACACCTGTAACCTCCCACGAACAAATTTCAAATACTAATCTACTTGATTATGAATAAAATGCATTTCTTTGCAGATTCTGAAGGCAATTTAAAAAAATAAATGTAAATATCTGATGTGATCTGGGAAAACCCGCCACATGTTGCACAGAACAGTTTGAAAAAATAAAGAAAATAGCTTAAAATCTGTTATATTGTACTTTATTTTTTGTCAGATTGTATAAGGCGTAACTTTTGATGTGTATCAAAGAAGAAAGAAGTAAACAGTTATGGAAACTTAATATTTCAAACTCTGCAGTGATAGTAAAACTCAAATATAAATTTCCCACCATGTGGCGGGTTTTCCCAGATCACATCGTATATGTGATGTTAAAAAATGGAAAGTTCTAAGATAAAAGTTTATTGCAAACTTGGAAGACATTGTTGCATATGTCCAAAATTAGCATTAATATTAGGATTATTTCCCCTAAAAAGTGCCCACACTAGCTAGCCCATCATATAAATTTAAGAAAAACATGTGTTACTTACAAACAATAACCCACTGTTTCAGTGAACATTGAACATCCGATGAGGTCAAGGCTGTATCTTTAATCAGTCCAAATGATAATAATAATAAATTCCTATAACACAGGCGAAAAATCCTCTGAAGCGCTGTAGAGCGCCTTAGGCGGCTGATTTTAGATGCAGGAGGAAACTGAAGTTCTCGGTGAAAACCTTGGATCGCCAACCAAATTTACGTACGACACTGGCTCCGCAGGGGATCGAACCCAGGCCGCATTGGTGAAGGCGAGTGGATGAGCCACAACACCAGCCTGCCCTCCCAAAATAACGGTTACAGACAGTTAGGGGATGTTGTAGCCTTGTCAATCAAAGGATTTTCTTTAATTCTGAATATTAAAGACACTATCAGTGATTTTCTGAAACAGTCAAAATATTTGAAATTTGCAGGAATAGCTTTAAAGTGAAGGATAAGTCTGTAGAATTCACATTCAGTTATTTTTTCAAACTGACGAATTGACAGAAAGGAAGAAAACGGCAGTGTTCAAAGATATGAATTACGTGTTGTAGTAACTGTCCGTAAAAGAGAAAATTGGTTTAGGTGACCAGGCTACAACATCAACCCCTAACTACTTGTAGAGTTGTGCTAGTTCAAGAGATACAGCCCCAACTGAGGTAACAAGCAGGGGAACATCATGGCAGCTATAATCAATCGGGGCACAAACTACGGGCATGTTTGTGCAGGCATGATGCATGAGCGACCCTGGCAAACCTGCCTTGGTGGGTTAATTAATTTGGCATTAATTAGCATAATACAATATTCTATTCAGCCATATTTTCAGATAGGTGTTTGTGCACACACGATCAGACATGCCACACATGCGCCAAACATCTACTGCTTTATCCCATGCACATTGTTTCCTCATTTTTAAACACTTTTGACACCTGATTTAAATGGGCTTACAAGTGCGATGAACCGATTTAAATATCAAAAAATCCATTGTGGGAATTTTGCTTAGAAACCATCAAAGAGTTTGGGCAGACTCTTTTGCAAGGTCGTAGGGTCCATTGGTCCTACTGCAGACTATAAATTAAATAATACTTCAACAGCTGTGTTGGCAAGCAATAGCTAATCAATCACTGCATGGACTTCTAGGGGCACTTGATGAGTTCCCAACATGAAATCATTTGTAGGCTAAAAACCCCTGAGATCAACTACCAATCTGGAATTATGGCAAACCAGAATGTCCAAACATTCACGAAAGACAAATGTTAACCGAAACCCGTAATATACTATCACATTTTGGCTATTTCATAGATACACAAGCCAAACCCATAATTAAGAAAATAACATTTGTCGATTAACCCTAACGGTTTCATCACGATCCCTTCAAAAAAGTAGCAGACTTTCAGAACAACCATTGGGTTTATTCCGTTAACGTTTCCAAATTCGTGTGTTAGAAAGAAGTGGCCCAGGTGGGTCACCTTATGGAAGCACCCGATTAATTGTCATGTCATATGTACTATTATCTTTAATTCATGCTGAAATTATCAGGGTCAACCCAGATGACCCAGGATCAAAAATGGCCATACCATCGCATTTCTTCTTCCATTTTGTTTAAAATCCATAAATTATAATTTTTAAAATGAATCAACCTACTGTTCCCATAATTCTTCCTTAAATTCATTAATGGAATGATCACGCCTATGTGTTATTGCATTTTAGGGTGTTTTCATAAGGAGACCAACTCTTTTTCTGACATACTTACGAATCGAACTCAACAGAATAAGCCCCACCATTTATGTTGGTTTATTCTGTTTAAGGTTTCCTAATTTAAGTGTGTCAAAAAAGTGATTACCTCACATAAGCACCCACATTTTTACTGGCAAATAATAACACTAACTACACATTCAGCACAATCACACATTTCTTAGTTCTTGGGCTCATATCAACTTTGACTAATATGGCGCATGGTAGGATCCGAGTAGCGATCATCGCCAGTTCCAACTTCGGCTGACAGATGACACAACTTCCCCTGTGGGGTCGTGAAATGGCTCTTACGCTGTGAACCTTCTTGGTCTAGCTCGATAATCATTCCATAGCTTGGCAGGAACGGAAAGAGTCTGCCCGTGTCAATGAACTGTGAAAACAGGGGTTAAGTTCACATTACTATGACTTGCAATAGCGGTTCCTGCTAGGGAAGTTCCTGTACTGACCAGCAAGCGCCTCCAAATGTTTATTTGTCAAAGAGTTATTATCAACTAGAGCACCCCCCACAAAATTCCAAATTTTTGTCTCAGTTATTGTGGGCTAATATTGGAAGTGCAGAGATTGTTATCAAATCTTCTGAATTAGTTCAATCAGCCTGAAAGAACGTAGCACTGCTAGATGATTTTTGTGCAGCTAAAAGCATTATATAATTATAGTTTATCGCGATTTCACCGCACTTTAAATATCTTTAAAGTCAGCATTCTTCTATGGAACCCACAAATTTCAAGGAAATTGGTTGTTTGGTTAATTTTGAATCAAAACCCTTTCCCTCAAGATATAATAAAATCAAATCAAAATATTTAGTGTCAGGGGAATTTCACACATTTTCAGGATGTAAATTTGCATTCCTTTGCATTTGCTCAAAACTTTGTGTTCCCCTGGTTCTTCTTCTTTCTTTCTCCCCTGGTTTCTTCATTTTAAAATGTTACACATGTTCCCTAGTTCACCTAAAAAAGTATCCCGTAAATTCCCCCACCCCGACATAAATATGACCTGTTCCTTGGAAGGCTGCTTGTGTGCGTACGTACCTTGGCAATTAAGTTGCGTAACCATGGCCTAGGTGTTAAGAAGTCAAAGAAAGTACAGGACCCATCATGGCCTCCAACAAGTGCCAGCCCCCACCCAGTAAACATCCGGGTTACTGTAGGGTAATGTTTTGTCAGGCATGCCAGGAAGATTATCTGCAAAGACCTTCAATAGACACGCCTGCGTATTTCCCATCCACATAGTACCTGTTAATCGATTGCAATATTGTTATATTGTTCATATGCTAAAAACTTAAAAATATATCGGGTATAGCCATTTAGAAATCCAAGGTCACTAGAGACTCATAACGAATTCAGCAGTCTATACAGAATTAATTAACATTAGCCCACTTTTTGCCATGATTGCAACACATTGTGGAATTTGTGGTAAACATGACCCATCTGAAACACTTTATTTCTGACCCACTAAAGGTGCCTTGTTCCGATTAGTGTATGTCGTCTCTACTGACATGAGAGGCTAGCACTTGCACATACACCCCACAAGTACCGTGGGAAACGGGAAACAAAACTTGCGGTTTGATGGTACCGCAATAATGCATGTTGCCAAAGCCTATTCAATACTGTGCTAATATTGATGGCTAACCACAAACGCGTTTTTTGTTTATATCTGGAATATGAAATGGAGTTGAGGGCTCAAATTTCACCGTACGACAATGAGAAAAAATACGGCCTTCATCTGATATATACAAATCGATACTACTTCCGGGGTAAATGCGGGTGGTTCACAAAAAACGATCATAACACACACTTTAAAAAAACCCACTATGGAATTTGGAAACCTAACAGATAACCTGTGGCATGTGCTGTATTCCATTTTAACCCAATGGGCCGAGATGCAATGAGAGCCAACGAAAACGTGGGGGCCCTGGTACGGTTCGGAAAAATGTTCTCGTTGCATTCTCGGCGTCAACAACTATTTTTTGTCGCGGAAATGACTATCCATTGGCCCTCATTGCCTCTGGGCCAGGTCTTACGGAAAATGACGCGATGTTGTCGTTTGCATTGGGCGTCTTCCGAAGGAAGAAAAATGAGACGCTGTTGTTGTTGAATCTGGCCGTTTTTTCCGTTTTTTTTTCCGGGAAAATGACGCGATGTTTTGTTGCAGTGGGGACGTCATTACCGGGGAATTTGATGCGATGCGTTTCATTGCATTTCGGACCGGTTTTGCCCGCAGAAGGCGCTGCATGCTTTTCATCAGGCGGGTGACCTTGGGTACAAATGACCATAGCAATTCGATTTCGATGGTGATAGCGCCACCATTTTTCGATACGCTATTTTTTTAATATGCATAAACGCAGTCATGACGTTTTAAAGCCGGCGCATGACGTAGCATAATAGCGAAACGCACGACTATGATGTAGCGTAATTGCGCCACTCACGACTGGCGAAACTATAAGCTACAAAATTGTTCATGCAGATCAGTGGGTGCAGTACGCATCATTATTTATTATTTATTTATTGACCCTGTTTTTAGTGAATTCGCACGCGATGTTTCCTCGTTGCATCTGGGACGTCTTTCCGGAAAAATGGCGCGATGTTTTTCGTTGCATCTGGGCCGTTTCCGGGGAGAAAATGACACGATGTTTTTGTTGCATCTGGGCCGCTCTTACGGAAAATGAAGCGAGTGTTTCGTTGACATCGGGCCGTTATGAGCTTTCGCTACTTATTACTGTTGCGGGAAAAACGGGGCCGAGATGGAATGAAATGCAAAATTTGGATCTGTTGCATCTGGGCCGTTGTTTTTAAAAATAAAAATAGATTGCCTTTCGTTGCATTATTTGGGAGTCGGTCGGCCCAAAACGACCCGGTCGGGTTAGGAGTACGAATTTCAAAAGTGTGTCAGAAAAGTGTGTAAGATGGGTCGGGTTACGGAAATTCCCTTGCTGAAGACTGCGGATTAATTGGGGGAACCGGGAAATCCGAGGGTCTTTAAAAGGGCTACCACCCTATTACTCAAACATGTACTTTATGTGGGTCAAAAATAACTGGACCTTTTTTTCAAATAAATCTCCAAAAAACACCAGGAGCACAAAACAGATGGGGGCTGTGGCACCACACCACTACATTAAACTAAGTGTTGCAAGATGTCATGAGCCAAAAGAGTTTGGGTCTGAAATGTTACCTTTCCCTAAATAAGTCATAAAAATTTGATAAGTTGATAAGTCTTTAAATTGCCAAATTAAAATTTGAATTATCATAATGTTTGAACTGGAACAAAACCATTTGAGTGGTAACAATTTTTTTCTGAGGCTTTTCGGGAAATGGGCAATTCTAACTTCTAAGAAAAAATCAAAGTAGGTGTGGGCGTGTTGCATGCTGAAAACATGCAAATCTGCGATGCTCTTTGTTTTTTAGGGCTTTAAAAAAAATGCCTTAATCATATGACTTCCCAAAATTCAGTTTTAAAGCGACTGAGGAGATTTCCATAAAGAAGCACCCCATTTTTTTTTTAACCCAGGATTTTTTGCATATTGGAATGCTTTCCAAAGTATTAGATCACGATGAAGTGAATAAGCCGAATGCGCCGTCTTTATGAATAAGATGATGATTTAGTTTACTTTCTGTCATGCACGACACCAAAAAGAAAGTCAAAGCACGGTGTTCTTGGGGACAATGACGATAGTCAGGCAGTTAAAAACAAGATTTGTGTTTTCGTTGTACTTGTTTATCATAACCTTCGAAACGTGTTAGTGGTAGGTGGTCTACAGCGATCCGTGCAATTTGAGAGAGAAAATTGTATCCTCAAAAACACTCCTCCTGTCCCTTTAATAACCATCGCTTCACAACAGAAAAATGACATTGATGGGAGGTCATTTTGTACACCAAAAAATCTATGGGAGTTATTTAGTGGTGTGATTCCCTGTGGCTTGAGAGCTCCATTGTTGGCCTGCCATTTGAAAATTCAGTCAAATAAGCTTATTACAGCCGATGCGCGACAATCTGTGACACCAAGTTGAGAGGATACAAGCAGAACTGGCAGAAATCAGGAATTTAGGCCCAGGCTTTTCAACTTAAAAGAAAATTACAAAACATTAGAATGCGACTTGACATTTATTACTTCAGAATTCGGAAAGGAAGCGTGAGTTTCAGCTATCAGCAGAACAAAATCTTTTTGGAGACAGACATACCATTTGCGGAAAAAGCTTGGGCATGAACGTTACTACGAGTGTTCTTGGGATTATACCATAATAACATGAAAACAAAAAAAAGAATCACTTTCAGGGTGCAATCTCAAATCTACAGTCAGTTTAATTTAAAGCAATAATTCCACAATCATGAAATAAATTAATTTTTTTCAACAATTCCACAGAACATCAATTGACAGTCATTGAAAATTAAACCGACAAATCCATAATGTGACAATGCAGGAGTTGAACTGAGCAGAAAGTCACAAAGGGACTGCAGGCTGTAGATTTCAGTTCTGTTTGAGCCAGCTGGAGTAGATAGGTGGCGTGGCAGCAATGGAAAGGTGCATACTACCAATGAAAGACACAAAACCAAATCTCTTTGCAACAGGTAGAGAATAACCGATATGATCTAGTAGATTTATTGAACGCGCGGCCCGATTATGACCGTACGGATCCAGGTATCAGAACAAAATCTTCATTTTTACCGATTTTCTATACCGTTAAATTATTATCAAAGAGGTCCCAAACTTGAATTAAAAATTGTTCAAAACTGATGACCAAACGGTTTGATGAAAATACATCGAAAATGAAAAATCAATTTATTATTTTATTGTAAAAGAGTGTGTATGTGTTCCTAACTACTATTTCGCCATTTTAGTGGTTACCTAAATCGATCTGCTACTTCTGGCAGTTTCTGACGTCGCAAATGGCAATGCCAAAAAAAAATACACAGAAAAAAATCGGAATCGGAATGAAACCGATTTTGAATTTTAAAATCTGTAATCGGTATAAAAAATATTAGTGTAATCAGTTAGGACACTATGCACAGGCCAGGTGGAACACGCAGCCTAGATCACCCCCAAACCAATTGCAACTTTTGCTGTTGCAGCCCTGCCAGTCACAATTTGCTCAAGCTACTATACTGAGCTGGGTGGGGAAGAGCAGGCCTTCAGTTCAGCTCTCATCCCTCCCATATCACAATAATAAATGATGTTAGTTCAACAAGCCAAGGGGGCACTCCCATCTTGGAAGTGACGCGTAGTGGGCTGTTAAGACCCCCGTTCTCAGCATCGTTGTCACTCAAAGACTTCATATTTGTTTTTAAAAAAAAAAAAAAAAAAAAAAAAAAAAAAAAAGACCCCATATTTTGTGCAGAATTTTACCATTGTCACCCAAAGACCCCAATTTTTTTTGGGGGAAATTTAGAAAATATTCACCAAAGACCTATTGTTTAAAAATTTTGCCCAATTTTACCCAAAGTAGAGAAAACCTCATTTGTGGCAATTTGGCTGGCTCTCTCACTCAAAGACACCTATTTTTCAGTCTCGTCACTGAAATGCCCCTGGGTTTGGAAGCACGAGGCTTACACCCCCCGTGATATATGAAGGACATGATTTGAGCTTAGCTATTTCACACAGTAATTAGTGTATGACAAGCATTTAAAATAAGTAACTGCAAAAAACACCATTGTTATAAAATTGAGGGTGCCCTCATCTGGAATTCTCTGAGTCACTGAGTCAGCCTTAAAAGGTGTCTAAAATTTTGCAACCAGCATATTAGAATTTTCAAGAAATATTTTTTACCCCCCCTTCCACAATAATCGGCTTTCAAATATGCTAAGGAAATTGCCTGCGCTGCCATGTATGTTCTAGAATCTGTGATGAAGAAATCACCGTCTGGCTTGCTGAATTTGGCAACATCGTTGGCAAACCCCAACGTTTGAAATTGTAAGTCCTCTTGTTGTTAGCCAGTTCATGGTATTTACCTGAAAAAATCAAGAGCAAGGTAGTGTCATATGTGAATTAAGTACAATCTGTTTAGGGGAAGAGAGTGACCCCAGTTTGGAAGGGACTTGTGGTGGAAAGATGCAGAAGGGAGTTGAGAGGAAGGTGGGGAAGGAGGTGGAAAGTTTGTGTGATGAGGTGGAAACAGTGAAGGACTTCACATACCTAGGGGACAGGATTAGTGCGGTGGTGGATGTGAGGCGGCAGTGACAGCCAGAGTAAGGTTGGGTGGGTGAAGTTTAGAGAATGTGGAGAGTTGTATGGTTACTGGGAGAAGATACCTTTGAAGATGAAAGGGGATGGTGTATTAGGAGTTGTGTGAGATAGGTGATGCTGTGTGGGAGTGGGACGTGGTGCCTGAGTGAAAATGAGAGGGATTTTGAGAAGGCCAGAGAGAGCAATGGTGAGAGCAATGGTGAGAGCGATGTGTGAAGCTGATGGATAGGAAGAAGATGAGGATTTGATGCAGATGTTGGGTTTGGCAAGAGGCGGCTTGACGAGGCGAAGGCGAATTTTAAGATGGTATGGGCACGTGCTGAGGAAGATGAGGAGCATGTTTTAAAAGGGTTTTGAGTTTGAGGTGGGTTGTTTAGAGGAAGAGGGCCGAACCAAAGAGGACATGGAGGAGGAGCAAGTGGAGGAGGAGAGTAGTAGGGGTTGGGTTTGAGGATGGGGGGATGCATTGAATCGAGGCGAAGTGAAGGAGGGAGTCGAGTAAGGCGATTGCTACGAATGTGAGGGTGAATCGGCCACCCCCGGTTGCCGGGGACAAAACCGGATTTAAAACTTTGGTTTTAATACTATACTACATCTGTTTAGGTCGTCCGATGAATTTGTAATATGTGTGGGTGAAACATTAGTATACACCTTTGGTTGACACTTTCAACTTACTGTTGTAGGCTTTTTAGGCATTGATGGACCCATTTTCATACTTGGTATTGATTATACGTTTGAGGACAAGAGGTATTCTTGGGGGATAACAAGATGAGGTCAAAGGTCATTCAGGGGTAAATTAGACGTAATTATATGCTGTGTATACAACCTTGAGATACTTGCGGTGTACTACGGGGTGATCTTGCTCCATATTATTTATCATAACCTGGCTACTGCCTTTCAGGACAGCTACCAGTGGAAGGGAGGAAGAATTTGGCTTTACCATCCAAACCCCTCCGGGGGTCCCCCTCTTTTTTACGTGTCGGGGGGGTCACCCAAATTTGGTTCCAATTCACACATTGGGGGTCCAGGGTGGGGGCGTCCCCCCCAATTATCCCCGCAGAATAGGACCAAAAGTAGTAAAGACCTAGATTTTGCCGATTGATATTGGACTTATTTCAAAACATATAGATCAAGCACAAAGATCCTGATCGAAAGTTGAGGTGGGGCTTCAATGAAGCCAACAAAACTAAAGTGTATGTTTTCAACCAAGACCAGGATGCTGGTCTTTTCACAGTTGATGGCAGCAAAATTGAGAGAGTGACCGACTTTAAATACCTTGGGTCGTGGATTGGCAAAACTCAGCAAGATATTGGAGTTTGCAACAAAGCCATTGCCTGGAAGTCCTGGATGCCCTTTCTATAAATATGGAAGTCAAATCTCCCCAGAAAGATCAAACAACGCTTGTTCCAAGCTACAGTTGGAAGTGTACTCCTTTATGACGCAGAGAGCAGCAAGAGAGAAGAAGAAACCTGGACCTTACCAAACAAAGCAGGAAATCACTTGTTGGTTGTATACTGGATAGGATCACCAACCACACCGACTCTATATGGTGATCTTCCCCCCATCTCTGAGAAGATCAGAGAGAGACGTTTGGTTTCCGGGGCAGTCATAGAAGTAGAAAGGAAGGAAATAGTTCACAACTTATTACTATGGAGGACCTCATACTGCGACATCGGAATCATGGAGGTCATTACAACCTACCTTATTGACAAATTAGTAAAGGACACTGGCCTATACTGAGAACTTTCAATAGCAATGACTAGTCGATCCACCTGGAGAGACAGAATAGGAGGTCAGCCGAGTCGCCTTAGTGAGTGAGTGAGTGAGTGAGTGAGTATACACCTTTTGGTGATAATGGTTTTAAACCGACTGCTTTTTTAGTGCAGTGATGGATCAAGTTCATAGAGGGCACATGTGGTCCAGTGTTCGGGCACGCACGACAAAGTTGTGGGTTCGAGCCCGGCTGGGGTCAATGTGTTTCGTCCCTGAGTAAGGAGCTTTACCTCAATTACTCCTCCTACCCAGGTGTATAAAAATGGGTACCGGCATATTCAATGCTGGGAGGTAACAGACTCGCTGTAGATGAGGTGTTGCGATCCCACTACAGCAAAATTATATGGTGGAGTGTATGGCCCCCAATCGCTTCGAAAAGAGATGGGCACTATGTTCCTGTGTACACAGGTCCGTCCCCTTTACCTTTTACTTTTGTTTACCTATTGATAGCTACATTGAGGCAAGGGGGTCTTATGTGGGTAAACAGATGAGGAGTTTCAAAAGTCATTCAGGGGTCACTTAGGGTCATTATATTGGCCTCTACAATTATGCTTTAACGACAAATCAGATGACCTATTTGGGACCCGATGTCATTTTTTCCACTTTTAACTTTCTGATTATAAAAGAAAGTGAATAGAGCTAATAAAAAGTTGCATTTCAATTTTAGCATGCAGTCATAACCCAGTGAAATTCCTGTTGGGCCATTTAGACATCAAGTAACCCTGAGAATGTATCCAGTCTTATGGAATAAAGTCAGCATCACATGCACTTCATTCCATTGAGGATGCTGAATTCATAGCTCACTATAGTCACTAATCTTCCTAAACCAGTAGCGAACTGCATGGTGGTCTAATGGGTTAGAGTATGATAGACTTGTGATTAGAACAATGGCATTGTTGGGAGGCAGAAATCAGGGCTCTCCTCTTTCTCCAAATTAGAAAAACGGATTGCTTTTGCTAAAAATTCACTTCTTTTGACTTTCTTCTGCAGTATTCCCAATTACATACACTCTCCCTATTTGACCCCTCCACAGAATTGTCTCTGGATCAGAAGTGCAGGTTCAAACCATTAGAGCAAGAGCCAGTATGTTGTCGGCTCAAATGTATAAGATTCACACCAATAAATAGATCTGGTCTGGCACCCTGTGGCCGAAAGGTTGTGAAAAAGGTAAAAAAAGTGACGGTTAAATTAAAATTGAAAAATAAGTAGAAACTGGAACTTTCCGGGCAATATTTTGTGTTACAAATTATTTTAAGAATAAAAAATCAGCACAATATAAGACAATAAAGTATGTGAGGCTTACTACTGAGTAATTAACAGTACTAATTTTACACCCACCCATAGGAATATTTTGACTAGAAGCCACAGTTTCAGAGGGGATGGTACTTTATTGTTGTCTTTCATGATTCAGTAGCTCGAAAAAGCTGTGTCAACTTATGGATTCTTCTTACTGAATGGGATGCAGAGGTCTAGTAGTCCAAGGTAGTGCATAATTTAGCAACTGAGTCGATTCGTTAATGAGAAATGTACGTTGTAATTAGGGCTATTTTGTACAGAACCAATGGCAATTTATTTGGTGGTGTGCAACAATAATGCTGTATCTGAAAGTTCAATATCTTTTTACTCATTTTGAAGATGCCAGGAAATGTTCTTCCCCACCCTTCCTCCCACATTACAAAAGGACCTAATATTTACCTGTCCTCTCAACATCAAAGAGGCCAAGGTGGCAGTCAACGACATAGTGTGTCCGTTGTCTATTGTGATACAAAGAGGCTACCCGCATGTGGGCTCATGTGCTGGCTTGCCTGTGGAAGATGAACATGAGATTGAGTTGGATGGCTTCATTAAAGGATGACTCACAGATTTTCATGGGTTGCCTTCAAAATTTTCTAACATACATATGCCTTGTCCATTCTACCAGTGAAATAGCTAAGCTCAAATTATGTCTTCATACAGAAAATCGAACGTTGGAATAAAATTCAAACTCTGATTTTTTGTATACAAATATCCTATTGGTACATTTTTTTTACAATAACAAAAAACAACAAACCAATAAAATTTTTAAAGGATTTTTTATATTTTCCTGAAATGTTGCCGTCCTTTAACGACATACATTTTGAAGTATGTTTTTTTTTTGTTTGTGCATGATTACAATAGTCATATAGAATAAAGGTTAGCCACCTACAATGCCAATTTCAATATTTTGAGCTAAATCTGACCTTTTAGCTCAAATTGAATAGACGGAAATTGCATTGAACACAAAAAGCAGTTGCACAACCAAGCAAGTATTATAATAGGCACATAGAATGGCCTTAGTTTCAAGTTGAAGTCAAAAAAGGTGGTATAATTCCAGCCTTTCCCTCATTTTCAGTCTATGTCTTTAATAGTATACCCATAAGGAAGCTGATTTAGTCTTAATCATTCGGGTGAGGGCTTTGGTATTATAAAAGCTTTACAACCATGCAAAAAATATCGATTTTGAAAAATTCTTGAGGGCGCACTATTTTTCAAATGTGCCAGTGTCTCTTAAAGCCATTAAAACACCTGGAGAAATGGTTTGAAACAAACGTAGGTGAGGAATTTACACCACACAGGGGAAAATGTTCAAGGATTTTTACCAGGTAAGGGGGTAACAGGTTAAACAGATGTAAAAGCAATACAAACAGTAAAAACCACAAGTTTTGAAAAAAATTGATGGGTGCCCTATATGCAAAATGTGCCAGCCGTCCCTTTACTCATTTTACAGTAAAACCAGAGAATTGGAGAATTCAATTTTTACTCTAATTTTGATTGGCCATAAAAAAAAATGTACCCCTTTAGGCGATTGGAAAAAAGGAAAACCTGTTTTACGGGGGCGAGCGACCTTTCGAGTAGGGTCAGATAGGTAGGGCCTAGTTTTTTCTTTTTTTATTTTTTTTCTTTTTGGAAGCTCAAAAATTGGCCTAAAATAGCCCCAAAAATCTGGAAAAAAATCAAAGAGAAAATGAAAAATTTTTACAAACAAATTTTCTAAAAAACATTTGCCAAAATTGATAAATTTGGCCTAAAAACAGGCTGATTTTACATGATTTTTGGAAAAACCAAAAAAAAAAAAAATCTGCAAAGCTGAAAAACCAGGGTCGGTCGGGCCCGTAAAACAGGGTTTTTTATTTTTGTCGCCTTACCTAGAATTGCTACATTCAAAATTTGGTGTTACCCCTTTTCTTAAAAAATGTGTTCCCCTAGATCACCGGCGTATCCAGACCTGGCTTTTTGAGGGGTACCCCGGGAGCGAAATGACCTCTAATAGCCGAAAATAGGCTGATTTTGCATGTTTTGGCCTGAACCCCCGATGAGTGCGCCCCCGAAAGCACCCCCAAGACACGCCACTGTAGATTCTCCCATGCATAGATTAAACCCTGTAATAGAAGAGTATCTTACCACACGGCCTCACACCAAGTCTTGCTAGTCGACGGAATTTATTGTCCTTGGTAGAGATGCGTAGTATTTCGCCATTATATGTACCAGTATAAATATTCCCTGAAAGAAAAAGGACATATTCAACAATACACGCAAGCAATTACCCAAAATAAAACACAAAAAAATAGCAATTGAGTTGGACACAATTTTCTTGATAAAAACTTTAACACAATCCATAGTACTTGTTAATGGGGTAAAGTGGCATTTGGCTTACCCAGAAAATGTGGAAAGAGTTCATGTACCCCAGGATGTACCCCCTTTACAATTCTACAGAAAAAAATTATTTTTTATTTATGGCCTTACACTAACAAATACCCTAACCCTAAGGCCAAAAAAATTGTTACTTCACAGGGGTTACATGGAACTCTATTCGTAAAGGTTTCTCAGATTAACTAAGGACAGCATTTTGAAATTTCATGTACTTTGTTGTTATATTTTAATTAATTGTCAAATTTTAAAGTATCCATTTTATAAACTGTTCCTGTTTTTTTCTCAAAAATTGGCAAACCGACAAGAATATACCTGAAATTATATGAGTTGACCAAAATGCCTCTAACGAAAAATTGAACATTTTTATTTTCATTTTAACACTTAATTACGTGCATAAGAAGTGCTAAAAACTTGGCTTTTCCTGGCTTACCTTTATAATAAGCAAGTGATTCTGGACCAACAATTTTGCCCTCAAATAACCTCTTTCCTTCCTGTAGTTTTGTATTAGGTGCTAAAGGTCCTTCAAATGCTGGAGGAGGTGGAAGTCTGGAGGAAGAAAATCAATAAATAATCACACCAATCATTTTTATCACAGATTAAATTCTTATGTAACTATCTCAGAATAACCTTTTTCAGGGCATATGGACAAATATAGATTCAAAACACCCACCAACTACCAACACCCCATCAACACTCCCTAACACCCCCTTCCCCAACACCCCATCAACACTCCCTAACACCCCCTTCCCCAACACCCCATCAACACTCCCTAACACCCCCTTCCCCAACACCCCATCAACACTCCCTAACACCCCCTTCCCCAACACCCCATCAACACTCCCTAACACCCCCTTCCCCAACACCCCATCAACACTCCCTAACACCCCCTTCCCCAACACCCCATCAACACTCCCTAACACCCCCTTCCCCAACACCCCACATCCCCTCTGAGTTCCCTAAAAACAATTTGAGATTTTTATATCATCTGAACTACTGAGGCTTATTGTAATGCATCACCACATTATGTATGTCTGATCTTCATACATGTGTGAGTTTGATCTCCTCTGGTTTGATCGGCTCTGTAAGAAATTCCTATAATATTTTCTGTCTATAAATGGACAGATATTATAATACAGTGGCCTTGGAACACTGTGATACAGCCAGTTTTCATAACAAATCATTTAATAGCAACAACTGAAGTTCTGTTCTGAATGGGTTTTTTCAAGGATATTGAATCATAAACAAAAAAAAAGTTAATGGTAAAATTACTAAGTGCACCTTGGTTTCTTTGACTGGTCCCATATACTTGGTCCAGTCCTTGATTCTTTGGCCAGTCCCTGATTCTTTGATCAGTCCCTGATTCTTTGATCAGTCCTTGATTCTTTGGCCAGTCTCTGATTCTTTGGCAGTCCCTGATTCTTTGGCAGTCCCTGATTCTTTGGCCAGCCCCTGATTTTTTTATCAGTCCCTGATTCTTTGATCAGTCCCTGAGGCCTGATGTTTTTATCAGTCCCTGATTTTTGATCAGTCCCTGATTCTTTGATCAGTCCCTGATTCTATGATCGTCACAGAATCAGGGACTGATCACAGAATCAGGGACTGGTCAAAGAATCAGTCCCTGATCCTGTGACCACACCCTCACTAACTTACTATATCCTACTGCATTAATAGGTGATTTCTTTTTTTTTTTTTTTTTCCCCAGGGGGGGGGGCGGGGGGGGGGGGGGGAGTCTGAAGATGATTCCTAATACTACTTAATACCAGGATGGCATTAAAATGGGTCGTATTAACCACTGCCTGCAATTAAGAAAAGAGACAAACGCAGCTATGAAATTTGAACACAATTATGTTAAATTCATTCATTTCAATAAAAAAAGCCAATAGGAATAGTCAAACAAAGGGTAAGAAAATTACCATATATCTATAATAAACATTCTGATCCTTTTTATGGGGTTTTACACGGCCGACTTCAGAGATTTTTGAAATTTAATTTGTTGTGTATTTTTACAAATATTCCAACTAGAACTAAAGATAGTCACCGAAAATGTCAATTCCAACGTTTGAGATGAATAACGATATTTTTGTTTCATGCAAAAACCATTTGTGTGTGCAGTATATGCCATAGGACTACTGTGTATGGACAAAAATCCCGGATCTGGAAATTTATAACAAAGTTGTAATTTTCTATATGATGGACTTCGATTTGAGATTTGCTATATTTCACACATGATTAGTATAGGGGACAAGTGTACATGCAAAAAAAACACAAATTTGTTTGGACATTGAAGCACCCTCCATCGGGGAAATCTATGAGTCAGACCCCATCTTACAAAGACCTGTACTCAGATGGTACTGGCTATGGTTTTCAGTGGAAATTTAGCTCAACAAATTGGTTGGTCTGGCACCCTCTAGCTGAAAAGGTGTTTGAAAAAAGGTAAAAATGGGGGCCAGGTCTACTGAAAAATAGGTAAATGGAAACTTCCTGGGCCATATTTTGTTGTTAAAGATATTTTAAAAATAGAAATCAGCATGATGCAAGTATCTACAAAGTCTGTGATGAGTCTTTCTTAAGGAAAATTACCGTATAATTTTACTCCAACATAATAGGAATATTTCACAGTGTCGGAGGGGATCAAAACACATTGATGTCTTCAATCTTCGGTAGCTCGAAAAATCCGCGGTCAACTTATGGATTCTTCTGGTTGAATGGGATGCAGAGGTCTAGCGATTCCAATTAAAATACATGATTTAAGCAACTGAGGCGCAGTCGCTTGTTAATAGGAAATTTACGTTTTTTAATTAGGGCCATTTTTGTACATAAATCACTGGCAATTTTATTGGTGGTGTGCAACATAAACACATCCCTTTATGAAACAATTCATGACCAGGTTAGGATAGGCCAAAAAACATTTCCTGGCCTCTGTACTTTTATTAAGACCATATGGTAAGACCAGAAAAAAAAAACACAAGTTTGCCTCAGAAAGACGCACTGCTGTTGTTAAAATTGGCTTTTAGCACATTTTATCTTTTTTTAGGTTTTTTGAACACTTGAAATTTGATAAATTTTCAAGAGAAATGAAACTTCAGCCACAAATAGCCCGAAAAAATGAAAAAAAAAGTGGGACCAAAAATGCAATAATTTTTTTTAACCTGGCATTTTTTTTTTTTTTTTTTTTTTTTTTAAAAAAAAAAATGCATTTCGAATTGGCTTTTTACATTTGGATTAAAAAAAACAAAAAAACTAAAAAATCAATTTTGTATTTTTTCTGTACATTTAAACAAGATTGGTTTCAAAAAGAAAAGACAACATTATCAACCCTTTCACACAGTGTGAAATAAACCCTAGTATGTTAGATAAAAAGGATCACAATTTTAATTTTCATAAATTTTACTTTTTACTCTACTGTGTTCCAATCCCAAAGATTTTTCTTCTCTAAAAACGTGTTAACTTTAGGGTACATATAAAACATTGGTAAGAGTTATGGCCAAAAACCCAATCTTTTCATATTTTTATGCTGATTTATTTTGATGCGTAGTAATTGTAATTACCCAATATTATCTGAAACACCGAGCAATGTTGAAAACGACTTAATCATTATGGCTGGTATTCTGAAAGGGAGACTAACTTTAAACTGGGTTTAATCTGGTTAGTACCCTGACACCCCTCCCCCCTGCCCCATACAAGAGGGGCGGACCTTATTTTCTTATAAACATGACTGTGAAAGTTAAATGTAACGCGGTGAGGAAAATTCCTCATGGAGGGCTGGAACAGCCCCATCCATGAGGAATTTCTCACCAGTGAAGCACACTTTTAGAGTATGTTGTAAGAGAAAAAAATAAGGTTACCTCTTGTAGGACTAACCCTGGTTTTAAATCCCAGGTCTAAAGTAGTCTCCCTTTCAGAATACAACCTCTATCTTTGAAAAACACAGTGAAAGCTGTCACCCTATCCATTATCAATTAATTAACAAGCCATTTGATTTTTTTATCTTTTCACAACATCCTCTACAAGTCTTTCCTCTTCCTGTCTTTATTAACAGGAAGTGAATTTTGCTTCCACATTTTCATACAATAATAAAGCATACACTCTGTAATTCAGAAAGGAAGACACGCTTGATTATCACAAATCTGAGTTTTCTATACACAATACTCATCATCAACTCGGTAACCAAAATACAGGAATTGAAACTTGCAAATCCTCTGGTGGGGTGTAAGCTTAAAGGTGCATTTCGTGATCCTAGCACATTTATTTTTGTTTATGATTCACTAGATATATCTAGAAAAGATTATATCCAAAATTTCAGTTGATTGTGATGTTGCATTGTGATGTTATGAGCGAATTAGTTGTATTGTGCTGCCCATAGACCACTGTGTTGTAATTGACAAATTTCTTCTAGAGTAGATCGAATTTGCACGTAAGATTAGGCACACATACTAAACTGGGGCCAACGATTTAGATGATATCAAAATTTCACTTTCTTTGAGGTAAATTGGAGGACTAGGTAAATTGGGGGATGAGATAAATTGGGAGACGAGGTAAATTAGAGGGGTGAGGTAAATTGTGGGGACAAGGCTATGGATCACGAAATGCCCCTTTAAAAATAGTCAAACTAACATTTAAAGGTACTCACCTGAACTGCTCAATTTTAAAGTTCGAGATGACTCATTTGATACATAAACATTTTATGTGTAGTAGAGCAGTACCATAGAATAGGCCTACTGTGAAAAATAAGAATTCTGGATCCAGAATGTTGTGATAAAGTTGTGATCTTCTAAAGGACATCAATTTGAACTTAGCTAGTTCACAAAGTGATTAATGTGAAAAAGCATTGTGCATGCAAAAACATGACTTGTTGGAAAATTTGGAGCGTGGCATATCCTCGGGAAATCTTTGAGTTGCCTTTAACCTCAAAATAACATCAATACACAGCATGTATTACCCAGTCTATTAAAATTGCAAAGTGAAACTCGGTAGGAACTAATGAAATAACAAATTCCAGCTATTTAAGAATACTCAATAAAAGACATACCACAGTGTCGGTGGCTTTTTCTTCCTTGTCCTTGGAACTGACGATGATGAGGGGCTTTCACCAACAGGTTCCACTCTATCTGATGGCTCACTTTTATCTTCTGAAGCACCAACATTTCTTTGCCGTAATTCCTGTCCTTCTTTGTCGGCCATTTTGCACTAGAACTTAAAAAACACATTAACAAAAGGAAACTAACCATCTTGTTGTGTGAGTGCAAAAAAGGTTTTGAGTGCATTTCAGGGGGGGTAGGACATGCCAACCTAACAGCAACAGCAAATTCAAAACGGCATCAACTTCCGGGTGCTAGTTTGTTTCAAAGACTTAACGGTAGGAGGGCGCTCTTACACATATCGAACGGTTACCAGGGTTACACACAGACTTGACTAAGACTAGGCCTGGTCATGAATATTTAAATCTGAATGGACCGTTATTGGAAATTACACTATTTTGCAGCGGGGTTAATCCACTAACCCCGACGGATTTGAAGCCAATAATTTTTTCTTAATTTATCATGATATTACTAAGATCTTTTGAACAAAGGTTTAAGAGATGACTTTTTAATGTCACTGGGACCGAGACTGCCATAGTAAATGCACGTAGCAGTTCCACAAATTACCGTTTAGAAATCCCCAATGCCCAAATCGAGCAAATATGTGTCCGACCCCCCCCCCCCCCCCACCCCCCCCCCCCCCCCCCCCCCCCCCCCCGCGGGTTGGCATTTGTCAGAAATTCCCACAGAGGGTAAGGCATCTGACAAATTTGTAGGCAACTTTAAAGTGTTTTTTTTAATTTTTCTATTATTTTGTTTCTTCTTTCTATTATTTACATTTGGTATTACATACTTCATTTACAACATATTTCTAATACTTAATTCAAAGTAGAGTAAACCGATCACGTCTGGATATTTCCCATAACGATATTTACTAATTGACAGTTTACCTATACTTATTATCTTATTAATTACGGTATTCCTTTCTTCTGCATCATATCCAAAAAGGACATCCGTTTGTGTTAATTTGTTGACAACATTATACTTTTGTTGAAGTATGTTGTCAACTTCTGTCCAGACCATCTCAATTTTTTTACATTCAAAGAAGAAATGTTCAATATAATCAATCTTATTGCACGTTTCACAAACATTGTTTTCCACTTTTCCTATTTTGTGAAGAAACACCTTTGTTGCATAGATATTAGTACTAATTATTTTCCAATTCAATGTTTTGAGGCAAGGTTCTTTCACTGTCTCAATATTATTTTTCCAAATGTTTTTCCAATTGAATTTGGTATTTCAAAATTTGATTTCCCACACACTTTGACAGAATGGTTTTGTTGATATATTCGATATCATTGCTTTTCTATATAAGTTAGTGGAGCATTTCATTAATGCAACAAATCTGTTTCCATCATAGAAAACAATATCATTGTTACTAGGAACATGTTTCTAGCATTTTTGCACACTTTATTAATTGCCTTGTTTTATGAGCTATGTATTGTAAATGAACACTTCCCTGTTGTGTAAACCTCTTTTTGGTTTCGTTCTATGTGAACGGAATCTTTTGTGTGTACCCGTTTTTTGTCATACATATCTGAGTAAAAAAAATAATTTATATTTGGTGGAATCCCATATTGTATTTAGAATTATTACCACTACAAGTTATGCAATTCACTGCTCCAGATAAAACTTGATCTCCCCAATGTTACATCATCTTTAACTTGTGGGTGCTTGGTCGAAAACCAATCCTTAATCAGATTTTCATAAAAATGGAGGGCATATCAGTTATCATAGATCTTACATGTGCATTCATGCTCTCATAACTGCAATTACATTTAAAAAATATGTACACCAAGCTAAGTTTTGTTTAGATTAAATAAAGGAATATTGTACATGTACTGATAGCCAGGACGACATCTTTTTTAACCAATGTAGGTTAAAGTTTTAACTTTTGCCGTAACTTTATCAAAAAATTATGATATTAAAACCATAAAAGGCCACAGAACTTGGTCAAAGCGAGTAGATGCCATGGAATCAATGGAATGTGTTTTCTTGGGTAAATGCCATTTCTATGTCTGCTGAATAAAATGACTCCGGAGCATTTTATTATAAAATTGTTCTGTTTAACCCATAAGGAAGCTGATTACTAGGGTTATAGTCAAATGGCGGCTAAAAATTATATTAAAAGCTATGCAAAAATATCAATTTGCACAAACTTGAAAGTGCAACTATTTTCCAAGTGCCAAATGTGCCAGTGTATATTTAAAGACCTCCATGGTCCTATTGCTAATAGCCTCATCCCCAGGGACACGCAGATTTCTGACGTGGTTCCCAAAATTTTGGTGATTACTAATAGTAAAACCCTGAAAATAATGAAATATGAGGTTTAGTCTAGTACAGGGAAACCCTTTAGTAGTTTTTTTGACATTGGCATGATTGGTCGTCGGCACGACGTAAAGGCCACTAATGCACTGAAAAGCCGTAAGCAATCAAGCACTGTATTAAGTATGGATTGTCGAACGCAGTGCGCGTCGTAATTCAATTACACTAAGAAAATAACACCTAATGGCGCAGTATGTATCATGCAACTACTTGTACTTGTTATTACACAGCGATTAATGACCGCAGATCGTCCACTGTTATTCTGATGTATCCAAGAGGATTACATCAATCCATATCCTGTACTGCTTTAAGTGGTCCAATCATAGACTGCCCACAATACGGTGAAGTGCGCCTGCGTGGCGGCAAAAATATGGCCCTATCTATATTTATATACATACCCATAATTTAACATCACGACATGCCCCCCCCACCCCCGACACACACCACACATAGAGGAAAAAAGAGAGAATAGAGAGAAATTTATATTTTGCAACACATGGATTGATTCACAAAATGGGAATACAATTACTAATTTTTGTTTTTTCTTTAAAAGTATTCAATTATTAAATTCCATTTAGGATTTACAATCAAAGGTGTCAAACTTTAGATACAATTACATAGATGTAACGTTAACACCAGAATTTGATTTTCTGTAATCGGTCAAATGGTTTTTTAAATTAAAGCAGCTTTTGTAGAATAGTGTCCGTGTTTTTTTTATCACTGAACGGATTTAATAATGGCGAAATGCGACATGGGTATACATTATGGTATTTTCACCCAAAAATATCAGTGTCTGTCTGTCTATGTGACACATTAAAGGATAAAGTCCCGGCTTCAAGGCCCAGTGAATTTAATACTGGTAGACCTATGCAATAGATTTTACTAAATTTTTAATAATTAAAGATTTTTTTAATATGATTTTAAAAAGGATTGAAAATTGAAACATTAACTAGAAAAATGTGTTAATAATTATATCGCTAGCATTTATTATATTTGATAGTCCTACTTGTGCTATGTTAATTTGTTTATTTTGTTCAAAAATGTTTTTGGTTTAGACTTAATAAGTTTTCGACGTGCGGCATTAACTGTATCTGTAATTTGTTAACATAAGTAAAATGTCCACGCACAAAAACTTAGCGATTATCTTTAGTGAAATTAAAGACTTCACAAAATAAAGAATCTGTAAAAAACTATTACTATTCTATAAATTGTCTAGTTATTCCTTCACGCACGAAGAACTAAACGGGTACTTTCGCATTGGAGTATTATAGTAACTCATGCTTGTTCCTGCATGAAGACCACTTCTATATTTAAAATAGGAATACAGGGGTTACAGAACTGTATGTCCATACACTGACCGCCACTCCTGGGGTTGGGTTTCCATGCAATATGCTCGTTTGTATTCGCATCTATTTGCACATGTGAAAAGTTACTGGGGATATACCCCAGTGTTACATTCAGCAATCTATTAGGTTCAGCGACGATAAGATCGAATAGGCGACGTATTGGTAATTGGGGTATTATCATGGTATATTAGGATCCATGGGATTAAAGGCACTATCAGTGATTGCTAAATCAGAAATTGAAAAAAATCGGTCAAAAATCAGATTTTAGCAAGATCGGTATCAGTACAGTTAGCCTAACATACCCTGTAAATGATAGGACAGAAGCAAGCTAATAAGTACCAAAAATCGGATATTTTAGTCATTAGTGTCCGAAGGACAATTCATAACCACACGTATTTTCGAATGCGGAGGATATATTCTTTGAACAATGCCGTTTTCTTCCTTTTATTGTGATTTCTTTTGTTGTAAAAAGTACTTATGGGATTCTCACAGATATATTAACAAGCTTTTTTCTGTAAATTTAAAAGATTTTGTTCAGCGGGATGACTCAACTGATAGTGTCTTTAATTGCTCACGTGTCAAGAATGAGACTCTGAGAGTCTGGAGAGTTTCCTTTTAGAAATCCCTTGGCTAAAATTAGAATAACAGTGGGACGTTATCTGCGTCATTAATCGCTTGTTTGTTATTTATCTCTGCAATACTGTTTCTTCAATGAACAATAAATATTAAGTCTGTATTTTTGGAGATATTCTTGTCGGGATAGTGCTACACGATTGACTTATGTAATGTCGATTTATACTAGAAATGCGGGGGGGTTTCATAAAGTGAAATGACAAAAGATGATAATGACTCGTCGTCTGGACATGCCCAACAATTTCAGTATTGGACCTTGTGGTACTAGGTTTAGTCTAAGCCTAAGCTAGTAAGGGAACGAATTTTGCGGCCAAATGAATGAATTCTTTTGCAGCCTCAACGGATAAACTGCATGCTGAAGACATGGAAGAAACGTGGCGAAATCTTCATCTAAATGTCCTAAACGGAATATTACTTGCTGAGACCACCTCTATCTTGCTGAGACTAGCAATTTGAATTAGAGAATCAATGTTCAACAGAGTATTAGTTTTACCACTTACCAGAGAAGTGGGTTTTACTTCCTACTGACCTTAGGCCGTACCTGCCTTATTAACGGTGCCCCACCCCATCATATATGCGACTGCCTTGTATCACTAGTTCCGCTTAGTGGAATCCAAAAAGACTAGGAACGGCTAACCCCGACCAACCAGTACTCGGACCCTCGCTCGAAAACGTATTTGAATGAAAATGTTTGTTGATTTATTTAGCACTCTATGGTTGTACTTGTACTGCAAAACTGCAAGACTCCCAGCTGCGATGGGGACTTCCGGGTCCAGGTTGTCCATAATATAGGTAACACTATCAAGCACGCTGTGCTCCTACTTAGATTGTTACATAATTAAAACACGCACCTCAAAAGGTTGCGTAATTGATTGTTTGAAACACGTGGGTTTCCCAAAATGGGACGGGGGTCAAATTATATATTGCGTCGGTCTGTGATCCTGGCTTAAACCTCCTTTGCTTATCTCAGTTGAGGCAATAACGGAGTAAACTCGTGTCTAGTTCTCACTGATCTTCTATACAGTGTGTAGAGAATCAGTGTTCTAGTCTGAGCTGAGCGAACTTTGAACTTAAATTCTCGTCTCAGCTGATGCACATCATGTGCACACTGGATGGTCAACATTTTTCACATGAAACTGAATTGATGCAGTGGAAATGAAAAGCATGGTAAGTTATACCAGGCTGGGGTAAACTCTGGCAGTTGGGAGATAACCGAAATGGAACGTACTGCAGTGATGGTGCAACATATATATAACATAAGCTTTATTATCTTATCTAGGGCCAAGGGCATGAACAATGATAAGCTTACTGAAATTTGAATGATGCACAACTTTTAAACTCAATTTCAATTTGATTTTTCCCTCAAACAAGTGCTATAAGTCTTAGTGCAAGCCTCACTCAGATTTCTCTTATTTTTGTGTACATACAAGCTCATACATTGATTACAGAATACATGGAATATAAAAAAAATAAAAAAAATAATAAAATTGTAAAATTGATGAAATACAAATAGAAGAAAGAAAATGTAATTTAATTTGTAACCACAATTTTAGTGTAGACACCTATGCCATGTGCAAATCCTGATGATGGGAGCCCACCGTGGGCAGGAAACAGTGCTCGATTTACTGGGGTGCACACATGCACAGAAGCATGTGGATTTTCTTCTGTGCAGGTAGCTCTTGAAAAAACTACATGCACACTGTGCAGAGGCAGAACCAAAGGTAGTCAATTTCTAGCTCCTGAGACACAAAGTAATCCCAAATAGAATTGTGTTCAGTGATATTTTGCATGTTTGATGATATTGTATGAATGACATTATAGCAGTAGCCTACAACCTATCAGTTGAACTGTTGTATTGTTAAAAATGTGTGCATGCAACATTGATTTCGTACATGTAAAATTTTCGTTCCACATGCACCGGTGCATGTAAAATTTATTTTGTAAATCGAGCACTGGCAGGAAACCTAAATGATTCTAGGTTAGCATATTACATTTACAACTAAAGATTGACTCAATACACCCTCTGATTATACTCCAAAAGTCAAATAATATACATTGACATTCTCTCCAACAGCATAAAGAATTTGATCCATTTTGAGAAGAATCTGTGCCTTCTAGAAATTTTACCAAGGATGACCAGCTTGAACCATTTTATGCCTGTCCCAGAGGGTGTATTGAGTCAATCCCACAATGCACCATTTTTGGGAAATTTCACCTCAACAGGGTCATGTGATCCCACAAAATCCTATTCTTAACACATAAAAATCCTGACTTCTATGCTCATTTTCACCCACAAAGCATTAGTACTTAGGGAATTTTTAGCATGTTTATTATGACATGTCCTGTGGTTCTTAAACTTTTGGAACAATTTTTATCCCTAAGTACTGACATAAGTTAATTTGTACAGTACAGTATAGACACATTGCAATGCATTGTGGGATTGATTCAAAACACCCTCTGTGCCTGTCTAGATATAGCAAACTATACTTTTTAATAATCCATAGAACCAGATAAACATGTCTATATACCTTTTAACACCGTATGAAACATCTACAAATTTTATCCGCTGGGAACTCCCCCTTCCCTATCTCAAAATTCTCAATATCAAAGTTGCATCATCAAGATTTGGAATCATAACAAATCATTTTGTGCAGGGTCAGATGAAACGTCCAATGGGACTACCACTGGACTATTGGCATTTCCTGATGTTGTAAGGACTGTGCCTTGGAACCACATTTCATGGGGTTCTTAGTCCATAGGAGAAAAAATTCCACCGTGCCACTTTAATAATTAGTGTAAAAAATGACACTGTTGATTACTTAGCAAGTAAAGAAATAACCAAAGTGATCGTCAGACTTTTGAAACAAGTTGGTGAGGGAGGCCCTATATTGTTATTTTATTATTTTTTTCAAAGATGTTAGTATGGCCACCATTATATTTGTGTTTGTTGCAAATATTTTTAATTTAATTTTGCTTGCACAGAAATCGAAGGACTTTTACCAAAAAATGAAGAATACTCTTTAAAATAGGTATGAGAGTTCATAGTTGCTACGATATTTTTGTTGAATAGTTCCCTTTTTATCTTTTTGTGGTGCGTTGTGAATTTTTTAAAAAACTTACAACTAACCAAAAACATTGGGCGGCTCAAATCGGAGCGGGAGGGGGGGGGGGGGGACAATCAACTGGTTATTCTTTACTTGGCCTTATTATAAACTTTAAAAATGGCCAACATCAATCCAACATGATATTGTGTGTAGCATAGTCAAGGGTCACCATTGCAAATGATTCCATAGATTTCCTGTAAATACTAATAATTCTACAAAATTAATAATTTCATTAACCATTTTCTTTCACTCGATATGATTTATGATCAACTTTGAAAGTGTGCCTAGATAATTAGCAAGTATACTGATATGGAGTCTGAATTACAAAACAAAGATTGTCAGGCCACAACCCTGGCCACTGAGATTCCAAGAACTGACCAAAACGTAGTACAAGTCTTGTATCAGGTTCGTAGCACGGGCGATTGCAAGATACCAAATGCGGGAAAAAAGTTCCATTAAAACAAACTATTTCCCTTTGAGTGTGATGGTGGAATGGCAATCGTCGCTTTTATGGGAAACTTTTTTCCCTCCTGATAAATTTTGGGCGTCGTCTCAAAATTTTAGTCATATGATACAGGTATCCACCATCAAATGACAAATATTTTATGTGTTAGATAATATTTGTTAGGATAACTCTCAATATATTGCCTTGCGTCAGTGGCTCCCCAAAATGGTCTAAGGTGACTGGCTCTTGAAATGGTTTTTAAGGTTGACAGTGTGCTGAAGAACCATTATTTCAAGAGACACTGACCAAAGGTTTGGATTTAAATTTGGTAATTTCTGACAAATGCAGCTATTGCACTTACAACCTTATGGCCACTCACACGACGAGTATGAGTACATATGAGTGCTCATCCTCATCCACCAAGGACACGGCTGCATTTGACAACATTGAAGCCTTTTTTTTCACTTAAAAATTGAAGAAAATTTCATATTTTGTGAAATGTGCCAGTTGCACATTTCACAAAATATGAACTTTCTTCAATTTGCT
>JAMKCH010002537.1:0-37234 GCA_023653785.1 Ophioderma brevispina | reverse complement strand
TCCCAGCCCCCATTCACATCTTACAGCATGGATACTGCCGGCTAGATACTTCACGACCAGACCAACTCCTTTTACACCTGTGACAGAACTACCACCTGGTAGCAATCTTCCACACAAGGAATGGTCACCTTAAACCGGATTTCGCACAGGAGTCAGTCACGTTCAACAGCAATAAGCACTGATGGGGGCTGCGGCATCTCCAGCCTGCCCATCTGGTTCTCCATCACAAGACTGCGAATCCATTCTCAATGAGGGCCCTACCTTTCGTCCACCGTGGACATAGACATTCTAAAACCCCAACCAATCACAGTGATCTGGCTCCACCGTCTACAACATATCGAGGGTTACAACAGAAGGACGTAACTCACTTTTTGGTGATTTTGAGGTTTTGGACACAAAAAAATCGGTAAAACCACATATTTCTGAAAACCATAACCCTTACTCAAGTCTACTTCCTATGGCCTATAAGCCCAAAATAACACTTCACCACATCTCAAGGGTGGCACACTTTTGTTTACTAACAGAAAGGCCTTAACTCTGAGTTTACGACCTTCTGATGGTCACTGTATTTGGCCAAACCATGAGTTGAGGCTTCATAGCTTTGCACAATGGCCAGAATTCAACAGCTTTTTAGCCCTATCCAACTTATATTATATTTCTTTTAAAACAATCCAAAGGATTCATGCTTAAACATCTGATTGAAATATGTTGTCATCACAGGCATGATTGGAAATGCAACTCACAGATTACCGTTTTCAGTACCATCAAAGGACTTAACTCATCACTTAGAAATATTAAAAGAAATTTCTTTTAATTCTGCTGTTTCAATAATTAAAAATTGTTCTTGTTTACTAAGTTTATATAATGATTTTTGCTTACAGTACCATCATATGAGCTTTATTAGATGTTTACATTTTGAGTAATGAATATGATTTGCTTAGTAGAAATATAAACATCACATTTCTAAAATGCAGTATTTTTGAGTTAAGGCTTTCTGATTGTCCAACCCTCGATATTTAGCTGCTGCTCATACGCAAGAAGAAGTTCTGCTGCAGAATGATGTTTAATATGAGTTTGCTAATAACTTCACTAGCAATAGGTAAGATCTCAATGGCATTAAAAGCAAACCTATGAACTTCGTTCTACTTCTGCAGATGAAATTTGGTGATCATTTATTTTTCATATATCCTGAGGTGTCAATTTGCACTGTTTGTACAAAGGCTCAAAGAATTTGTAATGTCAAAAAACCAGATGTCTCCTGAGTGATTTTTATCGTTGTGTATTTCAGATTATGTTTTGGGTAAAATATGAAAGGGTCTGTAGCCACAGTGTGTGTGTGTCAACATTTTCACTGTTAAGTCTTATCCTCTTTTAATCAAATGATGTACAGTATCATAGCAGCCCACAATTGAAATGTATAATTTAAAATTCTGGGCTTCAATTCCAATAGTCCAGTCTTTTTTTTTATTTCAAACAGTATGCATAAAAAGTTTTTGGCAGCTTCAATATTTGAACAGTACAAGTAGACTAAGAGAATAAGATTTTATTTGACCATAAGTACCAGGTGTCTGGTGTTTATGATTGATTTGTGCATATCTTGGGACATCTGAAAATGTGCGTCTTTTGTTGCAGTCAGTGGTGGGTAGTACGACAGCAGTTCAACTGAAGGGCATTTTTTATCAAAATATGTCAACACACAGTAATTAATCCCATACAAAATGTTATTGGTGATAGTAATTTTCAATACCTTTCATATGAATTAAGTACTTTAAGTTGAAGCTGGGTGGGGGCTGGCCTCCAAAAACCAGTGAGACATCAAATATGGCGGGCTAATTAAGGTCACTAACCCTCTGACATCACTATCCCCTAATCATATGCTGGGGGTTATAGTTTTTTTGCACAAACGCCCACTTTATCATGGAAGTTCAAACCAATGCAACAACCTGGTAAAAATCTTACGCTAGTTTTAACAGTTCAGCTGATCTCCGTCTGTCCATATGCGATAAATAGGCATATCACAGTCACAGTCGCGTTACAAACTTCTTAAAGCAATTTGAAATGGGAAAATTATCAAACAAAGTGGCTGTAAAATACATTATCATTGACCACTGACCAGTCAAAAACATATTTGTCAGCTCCATTTCTCCTATGCCCTAAAACCTAATGGGACGTCATTGCAACTTGATTCTTTGTCACCATGTCTATGGAGGCATCATGCCCCTTAAATTTTCAAAAACCAAACCAAGAATGTAAATTGGCTGTCCAGTCCAATAACACTTTGCTGTTGCAATAATGTTCCATATTAACCTGAATCAGTGTTGCTAATAAAACTATGATTAGGCATGGAACCAAAGGGTACAAAGTATACAACATGGGAAAGGTTGTAAACAACAACAAATTATTTTTATCAATAATTTTTGGGCTGTACATTAGGGGCAAGTCATTGGTTCCAAAATTGGGTAAAAAGTCAAACACAAAAATTTGACGAGCCTTTGCACTTTAATTTTACGTTGACATCTACGATCCCACTACGAACACCAAAAGTCTGATTTTGAAAAAATGGTCTTGAGTTTTCAGCCATGAGTGAAAGGGGAAAGTGAATTCAGATGACAATATCATCTACTCAAAAAATACTGCAAGTTAAAACTTGCGAGATCCTCATGGCCGATAGTTTAAGAGAGAGTTTCCACACGTTTTCTGGGGGGAAAAAGTCTGACTATGCAAAGTATGACAATTTTGACCTTTGGCCTTACAGACCTGTCTGTCACAGTGCAAGTAGCAGTAGATATAAGGTCCTGGGGGCAAGTGTCCTATAGATCGGGTCAGGGGTTTGATGGTACAGGTGGAGGGACAGACGACCAACCGGTTGGTAGGAGAGAGTTTGCACGTTTCTGGTGATAAGCGTGGAAAAGTCTGAAAAACAGAGAGTATGAACCTTTGACCTTGACTTTAAGACCGTCTGTCACCAGTGCATGTAGCAGCAGATATTAAGATTTCGGTGGTGCAAGTGTCATCTACAATCGGTCAGCGTCTGATGGTTACAGGTGGAGACAGACAGACAGTCAGGACTGACTGTAGATGGACCGATTGGCTTATCACAAAATCCCCATGACCTTTTGGACCAGGGGGATAAAACATGCTCAAAACAAGCAAAACCAAGTCAAAGCCAACTAAAAAAGAAAACAAAAAAACAAGTACTTGAACAACAAATTTCCACATGCACCCTGTTTGACCAGTCGTAACATTTGTGGTTTTAATATCAATGAGTCAGAGTCTATGATATTCATGCAATAAGAACATGATTTAAGTTATCAGCAACTTTTAAAGGTGCTTGTTCGATTTTTGTTATCGTGTTCTCTATTGATCTATGGGAGCCTGACACCTGTACAAAATGACATCAGTACCGTGGAAAATAAACTTGCGGTTTGGATGCTAGATGCGATAATGCATGTGGCAAGGCCCTATTCACTACTTGCTAATATTAGTGGTTAACAACTAAAACGTAGTTTTATGTATCTTGAGAAAGAAATGGATTTGAAAGCTACAATTCAGGACGACAATGAGAAAAAATACAAGCCTTTCATCTGACATTCAAAATTGATACTGTACTCGGGTAAAAATCAGGGGGGGTCCCAAAGACGATAGGAACACGAACCTTTTAACCGGTAGGACCTACAAATTACACTGCAGCAGGGCGATCCCAGACCATTTTTAATGGAGGGGGTTGTTGAGTCTGTGTTGCCGACAAAGGGAGGCGAGTGGTGTAGTGGTTCGAGCCCCCTCACCTTTCACCAATGCGGACCCGGGTTCGATTCCCGGTCGAGCAGTGTCGTAATGTGTATTGGGTTGCCGATCCATACTCGCTCCTCGCAGGTGTTCTTCCGAGCACTTCGGTTCTCCTGCAATCTAAACTCGGACTTTTCCCATAACTCTTCCCCGCCGTGGGAGGTGTCCCTTGATTAAGGCATATGCAATATTGGGTTCTGCCTGGCGGAATGCAGAATGAAAATAAATAAATAAATAAAAAACCAGGGGCTGGATTATCAGGAAGGAATTATCAAATTTGACCCCGATCGCGACCCTACCACGGTGAATGACACCTGTCTACAAGTCATTCAAGTCATTTGCTCTGCAACAAACAACAAATAGGGGAGAGAGCGCCAAAAATCCGCCCCTCACAACTGTCCATTTGCCGAATTAATAATGATTCACCGACTAGTTCAAACATTTTGTGACAAAAATTTTGTTAAATGGGATGGGCACACCCACACACACCCCTCTTGGGACGGCCCTGACGTGGATATCTTTAGCCTCTCATTTTGTACCTTAGGCCGTCACGGCTCTTAATTTACCCTTAGGCGTTCACGGCTTAAGGTTGTGAGTCTGTTTCTTTCTTACCTATCAGCCGTGTGCGAAGCCGGATAGGTCCTTTGATGTAGCGATTTCTTCTTTCCGATGGAACTTTCAAAATACTAATAGTGCCAAAACGGGTTATCCGATTGCCACGAAAATAGGTCAGAAGAACCACTGACCCAAGAACCCTATAGGGTGTAACAGGATTTGGGGTCAAAGGTCACGTAGGCCCGATTAAAATGAAAGGGCATCATCGGAAAAAGAAAAAGTGCTATTGATCACTAAACCCGAGGTTCCCACTGAGTTGCTCTGGCTTTTTTGCTACGATAGCCCCTACTATCTCCCTCCACTAAAGCCAGAGCAGCAGTTCGTTAAAAAAAACGGGCTCCACAGTCCACCATATGTTCCACAAAGTCAAGAATTTGGTATACTTACAGTCTGCGATGACACGAAATCCATGAATATATGAAAAACTTTGAGTCTTAAGCACCACTTATAGCTGAATTGTAAGGTGCAACAAGAGATATTTCAATAACAGGTCCCTTAAAAAAATGTGAAAAATAAATTTTTGCACTACTAATGTAAAGCTTTCTATCAGAAATGTTCCCCATGTGAAAGGGATTTTAGCCTGAAAAAATATGTTCTTTGTACAAAAATTGGGCAATTTCTAATTTGTATAGAGAGCAATACAAAATTCAGCCTATGTTTTATATGGAAATTAAGCGAATGAAAATCGCATTTTGTTTTCACTTTCAGGATTTCTGTAACCAAAGACAGGTAAGAAATCCTATATGGGGTCTTATCTATATGAAATCACTACATATGACACAATATATGGGTGCCCCAAAATCTCTCGTTCACTTTAAAAATACAAACGGTACATAGCTCATGCTTACATCCGTGAAATGTTGGCCCTAAAAGGGCACAAAGTGACCGAAAAATTGAAGCTAAACATAGTCGTCTCCCACTTCCATGACTTCCGGGTGTATATTCATAATTTATTGGTAATCAGCGAAAATAAGCGTGCTTGTGCCTATTCTAAAGAAAATAAACCGGGAACAATCCAGGGGCGACTCACTGATCTAGTGGGGCAACTGCTATGTTTAAATTGAGATTTTTAACGGTTAAGAAATCACTGTTTCAAAATCATCAGATAACCAAGAATGGAAAATTAGTCAAGGAAACAACGTGCGTATAATATAAATATTGTGGCGTAAAATCCCGGCACTGCCACCAATGTGGCGTAAATGCTGGAGTCTTCAATCAATAGTTTGTGATAGCGAGTGTCAAGGCAATTACTTATATCGATGACGGCGGGCGTGTGGCCATTTCACACAACTCTTGGAGGGACAAAGGTCAATTAATCACACATGCAATCCCAGTATTTCAGTTTCTGTAGCATCTTTAATTGGGGCTTCGGTACTGATCTGGGCGGCGTCAGTTGCGGAGCTAGTAGTTAAGCGGAACTTCAGAGAGTGAGGGGATACTCAACCGTCCAACTCGACGATCACAGGATGAGAGCCACAAACCATCTCGAGCAAGTGCTTATAGCTGGTAATGACATCATAACTTTACCATAAAGAGAGAGCCCTCACTCGACCAGAATTCCATTTCTGCTACAATATAATTTAGGACTACATCAAAGGTAAAGATTTTCAATAAGTGCTGTTTTTGTAATTTACTTATTCTGCATCGGATCCGCTGCGCACCCACCCCGGCTTTTTCAATACACTCCCGTGCGTAGCGTTGTAGGAGGTAGGTACGGACGCCGTGCAATGCTAGGAACGAGCTATATGATCACCTGATATTGTCAGAAGAACCACTGACCCAAGACCCCTATGGGGTGTATGCAGATTGGGGTCAAAGTTCATGTGGGCCAATTAAAGGGGCACTCATCGGAACTCTATAAATTCCTTCTTGTTCCACAAATCCATTGCTATAATCACCAGACTTGCTCAGAATAACTGCTGACCCAAGGCCCCCTATGAAGTGTACACAAAATTTTGATCGAAGGTCATTCAGGGGTCATTAAGGGGACACTTCCGGTCTGAATTCAAAAGTTCATATTTGCTATATGCAAGGTAGCATGGTCACGTGACTCATGCATATGAAGCAGCGTGAGACCCTTCACCAAAGTTGGGCTCAACATGGGGGTCAAAGGTCATTAAAGGGGAACTTTCGGTGTTAATGTAAAAAATCTTCAAAAAATCATTTACTATATGCAGCGTTGTATGATCACTTGACTCATGCATATGAAGCAGCTTCAAACTCTTCACGAAATTTGTGCTTGGCATGGGGTCAAAGGTCACTTTATCCCCACGGCTAGGTTCATGCTCTTCGAGCACGATTTGCCTCTAGTTCTTCCTCTTCTTTCTTTCTTTCTTTCCAACACTTTTCAAAATGCTTCTTCTCTCACATGCTTCGCCCAACTGCAACTAGCTTCTGTCACAAGAACCCTTGACCCAACCCTCATATAGGGTGTTCACAGTTTGACCATAGGGGTCACGTAGGGTCAATAGCAGTCATTGTCGCGCTAACACTTTTTTCCTTCTCCCACAGCTCACATGTGCTATCGATGTCGTTCGGTGCCTGGCCATATGGGGTGTTTACAGATTTTGAATCCAAGGTCACTTAGGGGTCAAAAAGGGGCAGTCTCTCTAACCCCGCTTAATATTTCAAAATGCTACTGGTATTACACAGTTGGCTTGATCTTAACCAAACTTCATCAGAATAACCCTTGACCAAAGTGTCATACAAGGTGTTCACATATTGGGGTCAAAAATCATGCAGGGGTCATTACAGGTCAGTCACTCTTACCCTCTTTTTGCTGTTTCTGCCACAAATCAATTCCTATAATAACTAGACTAGACGTGGTCAGAAGAACCACTGACGCAAGGCCCATATGGGGTATACACAGATTGGGGTCAAAGGTCACACAGAGGTCATTACAGGTCAAGTCGCTCTAACCTTCCTTTTGGCTGTTTCTACCACAAAATCAATTGCTTTAATCACTAGACTTGGTCAGAACACACGCTGATTCAAGGCCCATATGAGGGTGTTCACAGATTTGTGTCAAAGGTCATGTGGGCCCAACGCCAAACGCCTAAGGTTAGTGTTCTTTGGAAGCACATGTCTAGTTGTCTCTGTTTTTAGGTATACAATGTTTGTTATTTTTATGTGTAAAATATACCTCTATTTTTCCAATGGTCTAGACTATCATTTGCAAGCGAATTGAAGAAATTTAAAATTTTGTGAAAATGTGCCAGTGCTGCTTTAACAGTGCTTGTTTTTCAAGTGGTTTGGTTGTTTTGTTTTTAAGCTTGAATTTGATTTGGTTCTGACTTGATTTAATGAACTTGTTTTGGTGTGGGTGTTATTGTCAGCTAATGCTTATTCCCCTTTCAACCAGAGGATTAGAAAATGAGATGTTTTTCCAAATCAAGCAGTTACTGTTAGCAGTGTCTGTACTTGTAAGAAATATTTAATACAAAATTTGCTACTTTAGGTAATCCTGTATTTGTTCTGCAAAATACACATCATTTTCCATACAGTTTGTACGGTAACAGTTTTTGCAAGGTCCACAATGAGGGAATGAAGGAATAAGGGAAGAGGGGAAAGAGAAAACTCAGAAATTTGCATTTGTCTCGAACCAGGGGCTCTTTGGGACCACTCCTATGACCAGGGATATCATGTTACGGCGGTGTCGCTAGCCTGATTGATTTTTATTCAGTATACGTACTCAGTATAATACATTGCATGAACAACACTTCAAAATTTATAAATACAAAATATAAACATTGAATCTTATTAAATCATTACACAAGCAAAAAACGTGATATTACAAAATGCACTATGCAGCGGAGTTTAAAGTGTGATATGAGAAATAACTAACCAGAATGAGTACCAAAGAAAACCCAAAAAGCCTTTAAAATCAAAAGCTTAATTCCATTGGGGTCCTTGGGGCCTGATGGCCAGCGATTTCCAGCCCATATGCATCTTCGTTTGATGACGCAATCGCTGCATCCAGGACTTCGTGCACTTTTCTCACTCAGTCCCATTAGGGTTAGAGGTGAATTATTGTTAATGTTACTAATATTAGCCTATATAGCAGGTTAGGGAGAAATTGGCTATTATAATGCACTAATTAAGATGTTAGGGCGAAATTTTGTTTCTCCCTAATGTTTTCCTTTGTATTGCGGTTTATTCTGTTTTGGATAACAAAGGATATGAATATTAATTTATGCAAATTAAGGGTAATCCACTAGAATAACAAAGGATATGAATATTGATTAATTTAAATGATAATAAGAGCTCATTATAACCTATTCTATTACCTTTGCTGCCCATTATTGAAAATGTAGCATTCTGATTGGTCAGTTCACTGCCCATTATTCTGCAATAATGGGTCCCCGAAGCATTTTCTTATTAGATGAAGCTGTTTTAGGTAAAAGAATAGAAATAAAGCGTTTGCAGTTCGGCCAGAAAAACTTTCAAATAATGGGCTCGGCTGCGCCTCGCCCATTATTTAGTTTTTCCGACCTCGGACACATTATTCGCCCATAAATGATACTGCAGCACCCTTTATTTCTTAAATGAATAATTCAAATTTCCCCTTAAAGCGGCACTGGCACATTTTCAGAAAATATGAAATTTCTTCAATTTGCTCACAAATGATAGTCTATGCCATTGGAAGAATAGAGATATATTTTACACATAAAAATAACATGCCCAAAGGCAGATGGGGACATTAATAAGAGGCTTAACACATCCAGGTAATTTGTAGGCTAACTTTTAAGTTTGCCGTAACTTTAAACAACAATACTCATTGATACTAAAACCACAAAGGTCACACACCGGTCAAACAAGGTCCATGCTGTGAGAATCATCTCTGGCGTGTGTTTTCTTGTGTTACATGCCATTTCCGCGACATCTGCTGAATTAATGTTGCCAGCAACATAAATTATAAAATCGTTTGTCGACCCATAAACGCGCTGATTTGGGCTTAATAATTTCAGATGATGGCTAATGTATATAAAAGCTTCATAACAATGCAAAAATATTAATTTTGAAAAATCTAGATAGCGCACTATTTTTCAAATGTGCCAGTGTCTCTTTAAGTACTTATTATCATACTAATAATTGTTTACTTACATGATGTGTGCACATATACCTGATTTAGCAAAAAATTGGCTAATAGTTCATACTTTTAAAAAAAATATTTTTAACTAACTTCCATTGGTGCATACATGCATTTCATGGGACCCCACTAATTAACTCATTAAGGTTAGGCAAATTTATTATTTTTTTGATATGGAAAAAGCGCATTCAAAGTCAGACAATTACAAATAAAACAATGAAAAAAATGGGTCACAATTGGGAGGTCCGCATTTGTGCACTGGGCCAAAATGATACAATGGTAAACACCAGAAAATGTTGAGACTGACCCACTCACCCCCTTAAACACCGTCCCCTGTTACGCAACAGCCCAATTGGACAGGAAAAGCACTGTGATGGCAGCCCCCCCACTAACCTGAAAATCCCAGATGAAAATAAATTACATACCTTGTTGCACATTTTACTCTGTGGAATCTTGCACCCTCGTGAATCACTCTAGTCTGGTATTCTTGGTGTCGACACATTGGACAGGACTTTTTTCCTGTAAATCTCTCAAATGCTTGGAGGCAATTCTATATACAAGAAATGTACGTATATCATCACAAAAAGGGCAGATACAATACACACAACAGGCGGTCATGGGAGCAGCGTGCGGGGGGGGGGGGGGGGAGCTGACACTTCTCTTGCTTTTCTCCCTTATTTCTTCCCTTTCTCCCAGGACTTAGGCTAGAAACAGGAGTGGGATGAGGTTTAGCAAATCCCCTTCATTTCTTCGCATTAGTGATTAATAAAGGTGGGTAACCTGATCTACAACCGGGTTCCCCATGCACTTTACTCCATCAAATTTAGGTAACAGAAGGAAGTTAATTATATTTTTTTTTTTCATTGCCCCAGTGAAATTTTATATGTATTATATGTATGAGTCTGCCTTTGCTCCGTATAGGTCTGTATTGTCAAAATCCCAATATGGCCAACAACTCCCTCGCAAGTCGGGTGGCTGAGGGTACTTCTTGGTCCCCCGCTTGACGCGGTCTTGCCCTCACTATGGCTTGGTTTCTGAAGGGTCTTGTTAGAGTGAGATAGACGCTGTGGTGTAACTCCACAAGTTGCAAGTTAACTGCTGAAAAGAAATATTGTGTCTTGGGGACCACTGGCAGGTTTTACTCGAGGGTATTTGACATGGGCGGGTTTTTTTGGAATTTTTTTATAATTCTTGATTATAAATAAATGTAATTACATTTCTGCACTGCAAGGATGGGGTGTTAAAACTTTAACACCAAGTCGGTGTCAAGCTGCGTTGGTGTTGGTTCTGGTGTGAAATTTAGGATTTGGGCATCATCGTGTTTGCTGAGTAATTTTAATTATGGATGTGGTTCTTGTTATGATTTGTTAGAGGCAGGTAGTACAAATAACAAAATCATAGCATTGTTTTACCTGTGATGTCACACGTTACCAAAATGTAACCACCAAAGTTTGGTGTTAATTAACACCAGAGCGGAGTCGGTCCCGTTATGATCAGGAGGGGTGTTAATATTACACCCGTAGGCAATTTGACACCCAGCAGTGTTAAAAAAATAATTAAACCTATGTTGGTGTAAAATTAACACCAAGCAGGGGTCAAGAATACATTTGTAACACCCAAATGTTTTTGTATTTGTAAATATTAACACTAACGTGGCCGTAATTTGAACCGGTGGGTGTGTCCATATGGATCATTGGATGGTGTTGGAAATATTAACACCCATGGTGTTAAAGTTAACACTCAGTTTTTGCATGTGCATTTTGCGCTCGTGTGTATGTAAAGTATTTAATGTAAAGTGCATTTAATTCATTCAGATTGTTTATGTATCCTGGTATGTTTGTAATGTAAGGTCTATGTAAAAAAAAAAAAAATACCTGAGCCATTTTTGTCAATGTTGTAACAAAACTCCCAAGACGGGGTGGGGTGGTTACCACCCACCCCACCCCCGTGATTTTTGTATGAACATCCGGATTACTGTAAATGTTCGGTACCTAATGAATAAGCTTAGAGTTTTTCTTTCAATGGTACCAAAAAAATAAGTACAAATTCCAACATTATGACGTTCATAGGACGTATTATGTTGAGGAAAGTACGGAAAATAGATATAGGGTGGGAAAAAAATGAGTTTTCACAATTTTAGCAACTCAAACCCTTATTAGAGACACAAACTGCTCTCATTATATAAAACTAGTCATTTTCCATTCGATAGTCAAAAACTGTATGAAAATGTGATTATTCCTAACCCTTTGGACGGAAAAAGGAATGTGCACTATTTCACCTAGTTATGGAAAAATTGGCAGTTTTGCTGACTTTATGACATTAGCGGCAACTTTATAACCTCATTATGACGTAATGTAGGGCATGGTTGGATACATTTGGTTTATCAATGGAAGGAGGAGGACAATAGCTATTATGATGGTACCAAGTGTCTGTGATGTTCATTGTATCGTGCTAGGAATGTTGATATTTCTCTCCCGAAAGGGGGGGGGGGTGGTTGCCAACCCTCCTCATCCATCAATTTGGGATCACCCCTGTATATTCCTACACCCCGGTGATGTTAGTTTTTAGATAAAAGAGCCGGAATTGGGATACAATTACATTGAAGCGGGCAATGGACATTTTCAGCAAATATGAAATCCCTTCAATTGTTCCAACGGAGAGTCTAGGACAATGGAAGAATAGAGATATATTTACACAAAAAATAACATATCCAAAAACAGATAGTGACATTAAGAAGAGGATGCAGACCTCAGGTAATGTAGGCTAAACTTTTTAAGTTTGCCGTCACTTTAATCAACAAATGTGTCTATTACATGAATATTAGACTCGTACTTCATTGATATTAAAACCACAAAGTCCCCACACGGTTTATAAAACCAAGGTTGTTGGTTGCATGCAGTGGGAATCAAACTCCGGCCATGTATTTTAAAAAAAAAAAAAAAAAAAAGGCTCAGGAAATGTTCCTTTGATGTTAGATGAAAAACGTCTCCAAAATGTGGTACACCACATTTTATTAACACACCCTCTATGGGGAAAATAAGTGGCTTTCTACTATCCAAAGCTGAACTGATTTTTAAACCTCAAAAATTGGGTAATCCGATGTTTGGGTGGATTTTTTCCTTTGAGGGATATATCATGTGATATTTCACGGCAACATTTTGAAATTCCCATGCAAGGTTAACATTGTTCTCAAGGAACCGCCGACAGAATACAGTACTGACCATAGGGTTTACGGAAACTTATTTTCATCGTTCCCATTCCAAGCTAATTAGTTCGGACAGGGACAAAAATCGGACCTTGATCGGGGGTCACAACTGTTACTTGGCGACCCGCCCACTGGTTACGCCACTTCTTGGAAGACCACTGCTTTCTGAAGACCTTGCAAATCGGCAATGAAAGTAAAATGCCTAATTTTTATGGCACAATTCAGCTTAATTAGCACCCACAAATGTCATTCATTATGCCTCCTATGGTCAAAGCCCCTCTTGACTTTTGCCCTTTGAGATGAGGGATTACTTTAGACCAAAATCTTAGTGTAAGATGGCCTTAAGTGAAACCATGGTCCTTTTGGCCATACTTTTTTTTTCTTTTCTTTTTTTTTTCTGTGAACAACTGAGAAGTCTTTCTAAGTTGCAATGGCAACACCACTCCCGTCCACCAGTCCCTGAAATGACCTTTCAACAGAGAATTGTCCCATAAAGTGAAAAAAAACATCCTCAAGCAGGACTGAACAGATGGATTTAAGTGGAACAGAATTGCTACACAAGCTCAGCTTATATTGTTTGATCATTGGTTGACTCCCACTGGCCCTCATTGCGATTGGCCAAATTTGAAATGGTCTGTAAATGTAAACCTCTTAAGTTTTTGTAGAGCAATCTCTACCGTTTTGTTTCCTTAATTTCCCATGGCAGGATTTTATTTTGTCCCCATATTTCAATTCCTTTCTTGTTGAATAGCCCCATTTCCACACACATTTTTTACCTTAGCAATAACAAGTTTGACAAGCAATCCCATTTTCAAAATTTGAGATTTTTGCACATTTGTTGGCAATTTCTAGTAAACTATACCTGTGACAGTAATGTGCAAAAAGTAATTTAAACGCAGAACCTTGAACAAAATTAAATTAAGTGCAAATTTCCCCTTCTTTTTGCGATAACATAGACATGTTCGAGCCTTACCATTCACACTATCCCAATTACCAATGCAACTGTGCAAAAATCCTCAATTTTTTTTTGGAAATCTGGGGCACCTTAAAAAAATTTGTTGGTTGTTTACTGAAATTAAGTGTCCCAACAAACCAAGGGATAACCCAGCAATCTATTATAAGCCAAGCACATACTATTGTTCTCCATTACCATTAGGACCACTAGAAGAACACATCACTTGAAACTCTTTGCTTCAAGTACTTTTCAAGTGCAAGTGAGAAACCAGACATTTTGCCTCTAACAAGCATCCCTAAAGTGGGAGGTACTAGAGCCTATATGTAGTGCTTTTTTAATTGTTAGCCATACTAAGTCTTCAATTGAAACAATGCAGATTAAATAATGTAGGTTTTGACTTTTTTTCCTCCCTTCTTAGGTCACTTTGAGTTAAAGTGCCTGTTACCTTAAAAGGCTTGAAAATCCATTTTCGTGACCCCATTCCAATGGGATTTTTTACAGTTTAACGCTGGTTTTCAGTTCCCATATTTTGTTCTGAAATGTGGTTTGACAATCTTTCCTGGATCAGCCATGAAAATCTTTCATATTTTTTAATTTTTTTAATTTTTTTACGTTTTTCCTTTTTCAGCACAGAAATTCGAAAATATGCAATCATGAAAACCAACTGTGTCCACAGTCTGAGTATCACAGCTCAGGGTCAAATTTTGCTTGTTTTTTTTTAAAAATTCTACTTTTTGCCTTCGGATGATTGATTCACTTCTGTATGTTATACACGTAGTGGAAAAAAAAATGATTTCTTTTGAAAAAATAAGTGTGTGCAATCCTCCGGAAATCTCTGAGTCAGCATTACTATCAATAACTCCATGATTTAAGTGCCTTCCTACAACATTATTTAAAAATGTCTTTTGACAAACCCCAGATTCAATATACACTTACATTGTGAAATACATGAGACCATGATAGAAGAAACCTATCTAATGACAAAAACAAACACAAATGAGGGCGTTAATGGGCATACAATATCATTGGAAAAACAAACATTACATGTAAAGTATGCTTATATATCATCATCTTATTAAAATATAAAAAGAATTTTAAAACATCTCAAGGTCAACCTGGGTCTATACTGACTCTGGGCAGAGCATAACATTTCACAGTCTTTTTAAAAAACATGACCAATAACACTACTTTATAACATATTTAGTTTAAGAGTGAACTAATCGCATGGGCATAACAAAGAAAAGTTTGGAGTGCGTATCATGGGGAAAACCAATCAGCAGTTGTTATTCACATTTATTCCAATACAGATAAGTCCGTATCTCGTCATAACATCATCAAGCGGCCTAATTCTTTCCCTACTGAAAAGTGTGTCCACATGAATACGCACTCCATAATGCTCCTAAATGCAACAGCTTCAGCCGAGGGCTCACTTCGCCTTACAAGTCTTTGCCCAAGCCATGTTGGATGTTATTCCTCAGAATCTGTCTATTAACAACTTGACCATATCACGCCTGCCAGGACTTGCCGTTTTGCTTGAAAAAGTGGACTTATCTTTTTTAAAAAAGCGGACCTTCTTTGCTTAAAAGTGGACCTAACCCCATAAATGGTCCTCTTTGGGGACTTTGTGAACATTTCATCACCAAAAAGTGGACTTTCTGTTAAAATTTCTCTCTATTTTTGACCTTTTATCAAAAAAAAGTCAGCAAAAAGTGGATCTTTGCTCCTTTGGTGGAATTGGGGGGGGGGGTGACCCACACCCCATGCAATATGGGCTGATTGGAACTAACCTGACCTTGAGGCATGCATTGAAGACATACACTTATTAATTTTGCTTTCATAAGGTACATCTAAATTACCTCATATATTCTCAAGGCTGAAAAAGATTTAAAAAATGGACCAAAAATAAAATAAGCGACCTTTTTTATCCATTCCAAGTAAAGTAAATTTGGGGTTTGTGCAAATGTTCAATACCCGGGGTCAATATCACACTCATTCTCAAAATACTCTATGGGCTTGTGAATCCTGGTGTATCACAAGGGACCATGGAAAGCAAAAAATGCATTTGCTACCGCTTGATATAGATTATGCTCGCACATAAAACGGAAAGACCGTTGTCCAAACACCATATTATATTCAATGACCAACACTGAGCTTCTTATCCACCTACATCGCCAGTGAGTTTCTTGGACACCATCCTCGTCTGCCAGAGGAGAGCCTGCTAGAGATACGCCTTAAAGAACAACCTCATGGCAAAAGGAGACCGGGACGTCCACGCACTCTTATTTAGCCTAAAATCCAATGTGCGCTAGGGTATGATAAAGCATGGATACAAGTGAGCAGATCGCCACACTTGCCAAGATAGATGTGATGGAGAATCTTGTAATCGTCTGCTCCGCAGCCAACGGATTGATGATTGATGATTCTCAAAATACTCCTGATATTTTCGTATTTTGTAAATCATGGGAAAGCAGTTGAGTCTATTTTTAGAAGAAAAGTTGGAATATCTGAAGCTTAATGTGTACAGCACTCATCACTAACCACTATATTGTGAAGTTGATGGAATATGTAAAGGACAGAGGTATTACATCTCTGCACTGCAATCTGGGGCGGGATAGGGGAGTTGTAGGTAACATATGTTGGACAGGGATGTGGTCTTCAGAGACATGGTGGCCAACTGTCACAGGGAAAGGCTTTGTTGATGGACTCATTCCAACCAAAATAGGGATGTTAATGCTTGTTTTCAAATACCCAGTGTCATCAATGAATCACAGCTACATGTACATGTAAGTAAGTATACAATGAATTGCAAGTGAAAAGTGAACTCTCATTGTAGTTTTTTCATAATATATTAAACAGTCATAACTGTGTAAATTACATTGGAAAGTGATTGAGAAAAAAAGGGGCCCACTTATAAATCAGATCTGACTTATTTTTCAGTCAATTTCGTTCATTTTTTTCACAGTATGAAGTAAATCAGAGTGTGCTCGTATTAAACGAAATCAATCTTATGTTTCACTGCATGCGTCAAGCAGGTCAGGGTCAGTTACAATATATGCACACTTTTTTACATATATTTTTTTATAAACATGCAACAAACTGCTTTTTTGTACTCTCACTGCTAACATAAACTTTAATGCTGGCAAAATTTCGTGTTTTCTAATCCCCTGATTGAAAAAGGGAATTGGCATTAGCTGAATAAAACACAACTCTAAACAAGCTCAAATCGAGCCAGAACCAAGTTATAGCACTCCAACAGGTTCAAACCTGGGCCCTATTTCACAAAATAAGATTAATCTTAAGTGAATTTAGGAAGAGTGATTCTTCTAATTTGTGATGCTTCGTAAAAAATCAATTTGCAAGAAATTAATAAACAGCTAAACTCTAATAAAAACAGGCCCCAGGTATAAAAAACAGACTGGGATTGAATATCATAAATGACATTTAGGAAAATTCTTTCAAAATATTCTTTAAAATGGCTCCAAAACGAGTTAATAATTTAAGAAGTGTAACTATTTAAGTAGTGTAACTCTTCTTAAGCCCACTTAAGATTAATCTTAACTTTTGTGAAATAGGGCCCTGGTCACCCCAAAGTGAAAAATCAAGTTCATTAAATGCATCCCTCTCGGCAGCATACGACGCTGTAATCAGGGATGCCTACTCCATAAGATCCTGAGGTTACCAGGGGAATCGCTGACTGAGCTTATCCATGGATTGCTGGCTGACAAGATGTTCTTTGTTCAGCTGGGAGCGAGGGGGGGCCGATGGCGTGGGCTCGGGAATGGTCGGCTGCCGCGGGGGGGGGGGGGGGGGGGGGGGGGGGGTGGGGTGACTGCGCCTCTCCTGTTAACATATTGCCACACCATCCTGGGAGTGGGGAACCTGTCGTTTTGTTTGTGCGGACGATCTTGGAAGTGCGCACAAGATGCCGACTTCACGGTTGTTGAAGAGAGACTCTCCAAAGCTTTGGATGAAACTAATCCTTATATGAGGAAAGGAAAACACCTGAGTGCAGGCCATCTGGGAAGAAGGTGTGTTGATTCGCATTGCGCAGCCGTGGTGGAGCCAAGCGTCAGCTTAAAGTTGCCTGGTCTGGAGCTCCCCTGGAGCGCTGTGATGGTCCTGTCTGCCTGGGAGTCGCCTTGGACCGCGCTCTCTTGTGGGACCCACATTGAGAGGACGGGGAGTGAGGTATGTTCACGCAGTGACATCTTGAACAAAGTCGCTGGCACAGGATGGGCTGCTCGCCCGCGTGCCCTAGGGTTGACGGCGCTTGCCCTGTGGTACTCGTGTGCAGAGTATGCCTGCCCGGTGTGGGAGGGGTCGCCCATGAAGGGAGGTTGATCCAGGTTAAATGCCTCCTGCCGATTTATCACAGGATGCCTCCGTCCAGCACCGACGGAGGACTTGTACATCCTAGCAGGAATTGCCTCCACCAGACATCCGTCGTGGCGTGGCGAGCATGCGGGAGCGTTGCTGCCAAGTGTCCAATGTGGGGCACCCTATGTCTGGACAGATACCTGCTGCCAACCGCCTTAATCTAGAGAGAGTTTCTTAGGCGGGGTCCGGCCTCTTGAAACAGTCTCTGGGGAGGTAGGGAGGGTTGCCGTTGTGGAGAGGGGGACTTGCCGTCGGCCAGGTGACGTCTGTCGGTGTTGAGCCTGGTGGGCGTCTCCCGCCTGGGGCTGGCTCCTTGTGGGCTGAGTGGCGGTGCCTCAGTGGATTGAGGCCCAGGCTGGCCGATTTTCTGGGTTTTCCCTGCAAAGTGGGGCTACATCTGGAAGCAGACCAGGATACTACCTGTGGTTGTGGAACAGCACCACAGACAATGGAACACCTCTTGGTCTGCCCACTGCTGGAGCAACAATGCACAAACAAGGACCTTGCGGAATTCAGTGAAGCAGCCAGACGTTGTACCCATCTCTGGCTGGATCATATTTGAGAACCACAGTGTTTGGACACGATAAGAAGAAGATCCCTTGTTTTCAGAAATAAGTAACAGACAATTTCGAGGGTTGAAAATCAGAAAGACGTAACTCAACACTGAAAGAAATATCAAAGAATTTCTTTAATTCTGCTGTAATACTGCTTTTGAGAAATGTGATGTTTAATATCTTCTACTAAGCAAATCTATTCATTACTCAAAATGTAAACCAGGGACTGACTTTTAAGGAGAGTGAGAGCTGTAGCTCCCCTACAGCTCTCCTTAAGCACTTTGTAGGAGAGCGATTTAAAGCTCCCCTTGGGAATCTGCTCTATCCATGGCTAGCACTGGTATATGCCATGAAAAGCTCCCCCTAATAATGACCAGGGGAGCTTTTTACCGAGCACCACCTTATTTTAAAAGTCAGTCCCTGTGTTAACTTATCTTAAAGTTCATAATACTTTATACATTATATAAACTTTAGTAAACAAAGAACAATTTTTAGTTATGAACAGCAAAATTAAAGAAATTCTTTAATATTTCTTTCAGTGCTGAGTTACGTCCTTCCGATTGTCAACCCTCAATTTGAAGTTTATATTATCATATTTTTCTTCAATGATCTCGTTCTCGAAGGCATATTCACTGAAAGTTAAAATTGCACTCTTTTTTGACACCAACTTTTCAGGAAAGATCAGGAAGATAACATGCTTCATGAATATCTTTCAAACCACTTGGAATTTTGAAAACAAATGTTTCAAATCAGACTATAGGGTCCAGTGTATTCTTACTCTGTATCATAGGGACAATCTATCTATCTAACCTGTTGTTCCAGGCCAAAATCTTCTTTACAAATGACGCATGGTAGGACTGAGTCATCTCTCTCATTGGACTTGTGTTTCATCTCTTGCCATGCCGTATCTGTCAATGGCTGTTCAGGTGCATCTACAAGACCTAATTTTTGAGCTGTGAGAAATCAAAATTTAACAAATAGATCCGTCAATTACATGTGGTGTAAGAAGGGATCCTTTGGATGAGAGGCAAGCTAGGCTATGCTCTCCACATCACAAAGCATCCAACTATATGTTGTACTTGTAGTACTCTACAGTGATATATAGTTTCCTGCTATTGTCCTGTGTACATGTAGTACACCCTATCAAAGCCTTTTTGACCACAAACTATCGTGCAATGTTATTTTCTGGTAACTCACAGAACTCACAAAGTGTGGTGATTCGGTATATGGAGAGTGAACCAAGATGAAAGCTGGGGTATGTGCTTTTTTGTAAGTGCTCACAAAAATATGGACCTCCTTGTGGGGTATAGAAACAGTGAAACATAGGTGTTTACTTTTTGGAAAACATCTCAATTTTAATGCTCACTGTAAATTGAAAGTAAGGCATTTGTAACAACAGGCTAGCACTTGAATAGGGACCCTCAAATATATTTTGTCAACTCAAAGTAAAGAGATTGCCACCCAATCAAATCAATAACATTGCAAGGATTTCTTTCCAGATCCACAAATACTAAAATACGCTCGGGTATTTGGTCCCATCTGGCTGAAAAGTCTTTGGAAAAATTTTATTAAAAAGTGCAAGGTGCTAAGTTAACACTGAAATATAATAAAAATTAAACTATCTGTGCAGACCCCGTCGTCTCCAGAATCATTCTAAAGATGCAGATGCAGATCAACAAGATATAAAAGATCCAAAAGCCTGTAAGACTTTCCACTTGAGAAAGTACAGTACTTAATTTTATTCCTCACCCCACAAGATGTTTCAATTCGAAGTCATGGTTTAAGAGAGATCAAAAACTCATGGCAGTCTCATGCTCCAGCTGCTTGAAACCACGTGGGCACAACTATGGGTGTGCAGATGTGAAAGTTCCAAACAAGTCTATTGTTAGTGACCGAGTTGCTTTATTAGAAAAATAAGCATTTCTTCACTTATACTTTTCCATTTATCCACAACTTAACCCGGTTTCCCCTCTTTATGCAAGCACGCGTCTTCTGCCCTCGCCGTTTGTTGAAAATGGGGACAACGGTCATATGAGGTCACCAAGGTCATTATGAGGGTCACCAAGGTCACGCATGAGGCACCAACAGGGAGACACTACCCAAGGACCATTATATATATCAAGTGTCTTTGAAAATTGATTGAATGTGGACTATCCACAAAGCAATTTGATAAATCTGACCAATTTTGGGGGCCATGACCTACCAAAAATGAAAAGGGGGGAGGAAGGGAGATTGGCAAAGTGGATTTTTTACCCAAAAATTTAACTTTTGACAACAAATATAAAACAACTAATGCTTGGCTCTACTCTGCACTAAAAAAATCTATTTTCCCCCTTTTGTTTATCTATTTTTAGGTTTCTGGGCTTTTTGGAATTTGGGGGCATCAGCCCCCAATGCCCCTCCCCATGTAAAGGCGGGGGGTGGGGAAACAAAACATAAAATGCCAAAGGGTATTAAAATAAAAACTATTCCCAATACAGGATGCTTCAGATTACAGTTAGATATGTAGATACTCCCTCCCATTTGCAAAGAGTACCACAAACCAAAGTGGCACTATGTATGGTGCTTTTACATTCCTCAAGTCAGTGACATCATTGTGAAATGCAATGATGTGTTTAAATCGCGGAGCGTTGATCAAAGCAAATGGCGATATGCCGCGTGCATGTAAGGCGGTGCATGCAAAAAAAATGAATTGCAAAACAGCAGTATGCATGATCAATGCTCGTGGGGAAGGTAATGGAGTTATAGGGCGTTGGTGCACACAACCGAACTACATTGTTAGGCTTTATACCCAATAGGGTGCGAAATCTGAACGTGTATACGTAAAAGTCTTTACCAAGTGTGAGTGGCTTTGGCTTAGCATCCAACACATATTCCTTCCACTGCAGCTTCTTCCAGAGGTTTCTTTTATGAGGTCCTGGATCTAGGTCTTCTTGTATCTACAACTGGTTTCACCTGTTCATCTGCTGTCGGTAGAGCCATGATTGATTGTCTTTTCTCAGGGGGGGCTACCAGGGTTGTTAGGTTCGTGCCAGATGTCATGCAGTGCCAAAGCTGCTAATGCAGTAATATACCAGTTGGCAAATAAAGGAAAAATAACGGTAACAAAATCACAAAAACAATTTTATTTATTTTGATAATAATCCGTATGGTCAAATCCTGGCACAGATGGACGTACAAGTCAAGATGCACCATTGTACAGAACTCCCGATTCCGAAGGTCAGCTCTTACTTGAAAATGTAACTATTCCAATTTATGCGAGGTACAGAGTTTCAGAAATAGCATTTATTAGGAATTACCTTTTACGGGACCTTCCGATACTAGCAGGTGATGATCTTTTAAGTTTGTACGGCAAATTCAAATTTTGACAAGATTACTAGGTTACATTTGATTAAAATTATTTAAAAAAACACTCCCCACAGCTTGATTGAGAAACTCTATCTGCAAATGCATATGATTCGCTGCACTTGCAGATTGGGGCCAAACCCTATAGACCAAAAATCGGCGGCTTGCGTCAACTTTTTGCGGATGCTCTATTTATGTTGGATTTTCGGAAATTGACCGGTATTTTTAGCATAAGCACACCTGTGCCAGGTCTGAAGAATGCTCTTGTTCTGAATCTTCTTTTGTATTCGATCCTGTTGTCTTCACTTTAGAAATTCTAAAAAAACTGGTCTTGTGAATGTCTCCTCCATGATCCAAATGGTGATTGTTAAGATGGAAAACAGGCGTGTATACACGGTATGTTTTTTGTTTCACCACACAGCCCAATGTGGAAACTATTTGGGATCATAGAATGTTATGTGACAGAGCATGCTTACATATTAATGAGAGAAGAAAAATGTTCAATGGTCAAACACAGTCCAGGGTCACCACTGGTTTTAATTTTGGATATCAAATATCTTAGACTTACAAAATCAACATTTGGTCAACATATAATGATCATGAAATGATTGTGAGGAGCTCACACCTTTTGAAGAATTGTGCCTATAAGGGGTTTGTTTGAGAGGCAAACAAGGACGGAAGAGTAGTTCCATACTTGTAACTTGCCACTATACCTTTTAAATACGGACTTCTCTTGGCGTCAAGTTCAATCACAGCATGAGTTTTGAGTTCATACATAAGACTCAACTGGTGCAATCAATGTGAAGTCCAACTACAAACGCCGGCTTAAAAATTACTGAAAACACTTCGACGCTAAATCAAGCATGTGGTTGATGTGTAGTAATTTCCCCAACAGGATGTATCCTTACATCAGAACATAATCAAAACATAACAAAAAATTGTCCCCTTTGAATCGTCAAGTTGCCTCATCAACTAATGCCAGATTTGTTGATGTTGAACTTAGCACTATCCGCTACACAGAGGAAAATTTACTGTCACACGTGTGCGAAGAGCAAGCCATGATATACTTCCAGTCGGCAGTGAGCGATTGTCTTGCGCAAAACCGGATAATGGGCCCACGATCAAGTGTTACACATACTCACACTAGATCGCTCCCTACGAAAACCTGGGGGAAGGGATACCTTATACCTTGAACTCCGGGTGACCCCTGTTTTTTGACCCACAACAGCATCAACTTTACGTGATTTCAAAAAAAACCCCGTAGAGTTGATGCTTTGGACTTAGGCCTCCGAATAGAATTTGGAGGACCACCACCACCCGAAATTGAGGAAAAATATCACCGTTGACATATTTTTCGAAGACTTCAACAATTATATCAGTGATTAACGTTTGAGATACTTCTTAGCAAAAGGGAGACCAGAGCCTGTAAGTAATAGCTGATTAGAGGTACTTGAAATGTCATCTCTTTTATCTTGAAGTCAAACTGATCTCCGTTGGCAGGACCCCTGAGATACTGGATCAGTGATGCCTATTGTTGAAAGACATTATCTCAAGTCAAGCTTAGCAGGACTAGACGGAAGAGATCAATTCTGTTGTTTGCACCTGAGAAATGACATTGGCATGTTCACAGAAAAAGGACCATGATTCCCTTCATGAATAGTGTTGTATTAAAAGCAGAGTATAATGTGAGTTAGTTGATTTATAGGGACTGTTCTAATGTATATAATAGTTTTTACATTTTTTGCCCACGCGTTGAATACATAGCATTTTTAGCAAAACATGTTTGCTCAAGGTCCGATTTTGGATATGGACATTGTTTATCATATGAGAGTCAACAATACAGTTATCACAATTAGCAGTAAACACAGACATGGATTCCTTTTTCAATCAAAAGCACGATATATGCAAACATTATTTTATGTAATTATTACGCCGTAGTTGGACCAAATGATCTCAAGCAATTTTATTAAATCTGGAATTAAGAAAATCCAGATTTTAAATATTTCTAATGTGGACACATTTTGCACTCTGTTGGGATTGACACGATCAACAAAAACTGGGGGGGACGTCGGCGGGCCGGGGGATCGAGGGTTCGGGGGGGGAAGGCTACAGGCAGCTCGAATTACTTGTGTGTGTGGCCTCCAAAATGCGTCACATTACAATTTAAAAAATTTTTTAATATTTTTATGTTTATTTATGTAAAAATAAAATAATTCTGCTTTCAATACAACAGTATTCATGAAGGGAACTTATTGGTCTCTTTACTGTGAAACTGCTATACAGAAACATTGCCAAGTATGGGATTAACTCTCACTGACCATGTTGACAAACTCCTTTATCACATATCAAAATATGACAATTTTCGATTTCACCTGAATCAAGCAAGATATGAAACGAATTTTATGTCCAAGCAGCAATATATAAGTTACATACCGTAGTGGTAACAAAAAGAGCATTATTTTGTGTGTTTAGCTGGCAATTCAGTCTCAGGTCTTTTCCCCCATAGCACTTCATGCAAATGATGTCGTTATTGTGTAATTCAATTTTTCTCTCACCCATTTGGAAGCACAACACTAAATAAACTAGTGTAGCAGAAGACGTCATGTGCCGAGCAGTGGTTTTCGTCCGGATATTGGCCCCCTTGCCTAAATAGAGTCACAAAATGTTGATGATTGTTTTTTTTAAATGAAATTTGACAATTAGTCATAATGTGTGGACTATAACAAACCATTTGGGTGGTAAGATTTTGTCCTGTTCATTTTTGTATAATTTCTGAGGGATTGGGGAAACTGTACAATTTTAAGTTTCTAGTAACACTCACTAGGCTGAACGTTTTGAAAACATCAAATCTTTCGTGCGTGTAGCTATAAAAAAATCAAGCCTTCATCATATGACTTTTTCATTTTTGTTGAAGAGGTATGGTGCTAATCTTAATCTTCCAAAAAACTTCAGTTTTTTGAATTACCAGTCGCTTTATAGCTGAGAAATCGACGTTTGGTGAGAGTTCATTTTGTACACAAAGTCTTGGGGAGTTATTTAGTGGTGTGATTCCTACGTTTCATGCATTACATATACATGAAGCCTTATATTTGAATCAGGTCACGATAAAATTGAATGTTGTGCCGCAATGTTTTAAAAAGCATCAATCTATACTGTAGGAGATCAGTTTTAGCCGATTTAAAAGAGGTTGCAAGTATATCGTAAGTTTTTAAGGTGCCATTTGAGACCGAATGTTCCTAGGCTAGGCTTGATCACAGGTTTTACCCATGACATTACTCATATCGTAGCACCCGTACGTGTACAGTCACAGTGATCAAATTTTGCAGCCTTGCCACTCTTGTATTTGTACAATGTGTGCCTATGTTTTTTAAAATGCTCACATTCAAGAGGGACAGGCCTATAGGCAATAGGCCTAGTACGTCATTGCAGGTACATGTAGTCCCTACATGGTTTTTTTAAAATCTTACTCACCATGGGCACATTTCATTAACATGGGGGGGGGGGGGTAACCGGGGGGGGGGGGTGAGGGAGGAAGGGGGGGGGGTAATCACCCGTTAGGGTGCATCAAGCTGCATATTACAAAACATGTAACAAGGGCTTACAAGGCTTTTCCTTCCACAAAGAACTGACGCCTTCTATCAGAGGCGTAGTTTCACGGCATTTTTGCCGTAGCCATGATATGGGACTGTGCATGAATCCCGAGCAATTGTCTCACAAGGATCGTGGTGTACTTTCATGTTTTTAGAATGATCCAAGTGCAAAGAAAATGGGAAAATGCAGGAGCCACAAGCTTAACCCTAACACGGCCGATAGGCATTCACAGCCAAAACGAAAACGTGGTACCGATCGGAAAATGCGTTGCGTTGCATCTGGGGGGCCGTCAACAACTATTTTTGGTCGCGCAAAGGACTCTCATTGCGTTTCATTGCATCTGGCCGTCTTCCCGGAGGAGAATGACGCGATGCGTTTCGTGATCTGGGCCGTCTTTCCGGAGAATGACGCGGAGAGTTTTCGTTGAATTGGGCAGTCTTCCCGGAGAATGACGCGATGCGGTGTGATTGAATCTCGGCCGTTATGACTGGAATGATGCGATGGGTTTCGCTGCATTTGGGCCGTCTGCCCGCAGAAGGCGCAATGTTTCATCAGGCGGGTGACACTGTACAAATGACCATAACAATTTCGATTTCGATGTGTGATAGCGCGCACATTTTTCGAAAGCTATTGGGTAATTATGCATAAGCGTATTCATGACGTAAACCGGAGCTGACGTAGGCTAATAGCGCCACGCGACGGACTATGATGTAAGCCGTAATAGCGCCACTCAAGACTGGCAACTATAAGCTTACAAATTTAATGCAGATCAGTGTGTATTATATTATTTATTATTTATTTAATTATTTACCCTGTTTTATTGCATTTCACGCGATTTGTTTTTCGTTGCACCTGGCCGTCTTCCCGGATATGGCGCGATGTGTTTCGTTGAATTTGGGCCGTCTTCCGGGGAAATGGCGCGATGTGTTTCGTTGCATCTGGGCCGTCTTCCGGGAAAATGGCGCGATTTGTTGTGTTTCGTTGCATCTGGGCCTTATGGACTTTACGCTACTAATTCCTGTTCCGGGAAAAACGGCCGGGATGCAATGTAACGCAAAGCTTGGCTTCGTTGCATCGGCCGTTTAAAAAAATAAAAAATAGATTGCTTTTGCTTGCATTTGCGGCGTCGGCCGGCAAACAAAACGACCCGGTCTGGGGTCCTGGTTAGGTTAATGGATTCCTTTTAGTCTGCATGATATAAAAATCAATGGGAGCAAGAATATGATTAAAGATAGACCTAACGCTCAACATTTCAAGGCAGTTTGAAACATGTGCACTTGTTGCCTGTACCTTGCACACATTCCTCATTGATGTGATGTGATTGATTAGAATTTTACTTCAGTGAGTTAAATCACAGAAGAAAAGTTGTGCAGGAATGTGTTAATATTCGCCAAAAATACTAAAAATTGCATAATTGGTGATTTTTAGGCCACTTTGGTGTGGAAATACACCCCAATTAACTGAATTGGGTGGTTTCAGGTCTATCTCTTCTGCTGAAATCCGCCCAATGCATGTGAATTGTTGGATATCTTTTAAAAACACCTTGTTCATGTAAATGAGCTTTAAATGCCAATTTTGATAGAAATCAGGTCTTTTGTAGTGCTTCCTCTACCTTCCATCTGAACCAGATCTTTTCTTTCACAAAATGTGCTATCTTCAGCAGATAGCAAAAAATAATAAAACATTGCTGCAAAAGCAGTTAAGTTTTTTATTTTTGGTATTTATATTTGGTACACTGGTTCGTACTGATAGAATAAACATTCACTATTGATGAAAATATGGTCTCAGAATTTTCCAGTCTACTTCGGAATAACACCACTAAATAAACTAGGTTGGTTTACAGACGGCGTCAGTGCGAGAGAGGGGTGTGGGTGCTCGGAATATGGCCCTGCTAATGAAGAGATCACAAATGTTGCTGAGTTGGGTTTTAAATGAAATTTGAAATTAATAATGTGTGGACTAGTAACAAACCATTTGGGTGGTAAAAGAATTTGTCTGTGCATTTTGGTATAATTTCTGAGGTTTGGGGGAAACTGTACAATTTAGTTTCTAGTAACACTCAAACTAGGCGGGACGTTTGAAAAACATGCCAAATCTTTCGATTGCTCTGAGCTAAAAAATCAGCCTTCAATCATATGACTTTTATGTTTTGTTGAAGAGAGTATGGTGATAATCTTCCAAAAAAATTCATTTTGGCAATAACCAGTCGCTTAATTTATAGCCGAGAAATTGACGCTTGGTGAGAGGTCATTTGTACACAAGTCTAGGGGAGTTATTTAGTGGTGTGATTCCTTCTAGGCTACAATTAGACTTCTAACCGTAAATTGGTGCCATTCCCTCTTGCAAGGTGCCCATAGTGCAGGTACCGTCTTAGCATGAGCCTCGATGGCATTGGAATTAAACAAGGGGTTGGCATAACCTTCATTAACTTCTTGCAAGGTTAATGGTTTGTATAAGGAGAATCGAACTGTTTGCATAATGCTCCTATTCATATATTCAGCTAAGGCTTCTCCCTGCTAATGGCGGGAAACCGTGGCTGCAAAGAGCAAATTTATGGTTAGATATTCTCGAACACCCACAGGGGCCTATCCTTCGAACCACAAGGGCTATCCTTCGGACACCGTGGTTTACAATCCCACTTCGGTGTAATTCCATGCATTGAAAGAAAGTGCTGTATAGAAAATTACGGCATTCTGAAGTTTGGATCCTTTGAATGTGTTTTTGCCATCTTCAAAATCAGCATTTTTTAAATCTTGTTGCAGAAAATAAAGGTGCAATAAAATCATAGTTTAACTAACGACCAAACGGTATATTGCCTCTCCAAGAAGGACCCAAGGTTTGGATGCCCCTAACAAAATGCTCCAGAAGTATTTAATTTTACATTTTTTTTAAATTGATTTCAACTTAAAGGCTGACTCAGCGAATTCCCGCGGATAGCGCCCTCAATTATCTAATAATCTAACAAATGTTTTTGCATACACAATGCTTGTCCACATATTAAATACATGAACTAAGCTTAAATCGATTGTCTTTTAGAGAAAAAAAATGCTGTTATTAAAAAAAGGCGGGATCCAGATTGTTGTTATTTCTGCAAATTTGGAATTTAGTAAGTTAAGGTGACTATTCTTTGGTTATAGTTGACTATTTGTATTAATACACACAAAACAATATTATATTTCAAACTCATGGGTCAGCCTTAATTTACACACCTTGCAAGAGTTTCTGCCCATTTTCTTTTAGGGTTCACTCTGTCTTGACTCCAGTGACCTCTCTCTCTCTTTGAGCCTCTGCATATGAGGCTCAGGTCCACCATATGGTAGTGGTAATGAACATTGTCAGACAGAAGAGATCAGTAGTATAAAAAAATAATCAATTCAAGAAGCCGTTGTGTTAAACCAACATCAGCAATTGGAGTGGGCAAATTTACAACAAGAGTTTATGAAAAAAGTCCCACCTTATCTAAGGCCTGACTGAAAGCCTACAAGGAGATTGAGGGCTCAAATGATGATACACTGAGTCTAACCAAAATGCTTGATTTTTGAAAAATCATCTTGTTTAATTCACTGAATTGAAAGGGATAACTATAACAAATACCATTCCCCTATAAATACTAACTGTATACAAGCAGAAAACAAGCACATATCAAGCCAGGCCAAGCTAAACCAAGCTATAAAATAACCAGCACTTGACACAATAGATTGAGTGCACTCACGTGAAGTACGTAGCTTCAAAGTGCTGTTTATCAAGTGGTGCTTGTTTTCGTTTTATTTGAGTTTGCTTTGGAATGATATAGCTGGTTCTGGCATGGAGTTATTATAGATAATAACTTCCATGGTTTTGGTTTGATTTTAGCTTGTCTTGGAGTAAGTTTACCCCCTTACCCCCGCTAGTTGTAATCTGACGTCGCGTTGTGAATGGGGTCAAAGTGGACATGAGGTCACAAAGGTCACAGGGGGTCGCCCATGGGTTCACCAAGGTGACATGAGGGTCACCAAGGTCACTGAGGTCACATGAGGTCACCAGGTCACCCCACCCACCCTTCCCCGACACACCATCCCAAACACCACCCCAACGCACCCCACCTGCTCCCTCCCTGACACACCCACCTCCTCCCCGTCGCATACCCCCCCGACCCGCTCCCGGCCACGCTCTGTGAACGGGCCAAGGTGACATGAGGTCACCCAGGTCAATGAGGTCACCAGGTCGCATGGGGGTCACAAAGGGTCACACAAAGTCACCAAGGTCACAAGGAGTTACCGAAGGTCACATGAGGTAATCCCGCCCCTGCGGACACACCCAGCCAGCCTTCCCCGACGCACCCGACCCCGACGCACACCACGCGCCGAGGCCCGACCCCACCCAGACGCACAACACCAGACCCCTCGATGCACCCCACCCCCTCCCCGACACCCCACCCTTGCCCGCCCAACAACCCACCCTTCACCCCCATACAATTCACCAAACACAGAAATTTTGCAGATCCAATGTACCATTTTAGCGAAGCGTAATTATGCATATTTAGTTAGCTATTTGCATACTAATCCGCAGTACAGCACACGGAGAATTAAGCTAAGTAGGCGATTACCGTGGTTTACAAACGCAGATCACAGGGTACGCTAAACCAGTTTCAACACTGAAACGGAGCCATACTTAAGTTCAAGTCACAGCCCAATAACAATGGTCTATGTGATATGGGACCGACTTTCCTGAAGGATAAAATTGATCCAGATTGCAGCAGATCCAAAGACGAAAGCACTCAATCTCACGAACTGCTGTCACTGTGAAACGGTAAACAATGCAAATCGTTCAACCAGTTAAACATAACCTTTGACCCTTTACTCACGGCCTTAGTTTTGACCCGTCAGTTTTTTTTTGTTGAAGTTCTGTAAAGTAAATAACGTATTTACATAAAAATTGTCTTACTTTGATTTACTCTTTAATGTATTTTAGAATTACTGCATTTTAAATTTCAAGTGGCATTTCTATGTCAAAATTTAATGGGAATTCTTAATGATACCGATCTAGAAACTCTGACCTGTAAACCACATGTGATTGTTTTTTCATGGCATGCGTGCATTATTGAAAATTTCTTTCAGATAGACACCGTGATCGAGCTCTGATTAAGGGTTGACCTAACAGTTTCAAGATGTCCAGTGATACGCCAACGTTGCCAGCTTTAACGGTACCTGACGAAGGATCAAGATATTAGAGAGGTAAACGCTTAATTTTATAAAATTACGTTGAAACTTTGACAAGTCAATGTCACACTGCCATGACTGCAGACTTCACACAACACTGACAGTCAGTGACAGTGTTTTGAACACCTCCAGCAGCCTGGGACTTAGTAGAATAAATCAAAATTCAAAAATTAATTTAATAAAATAACCAAATTGGTGTTCCCTGGTAGATATCACTATCCCTGTAATAGGAATGTCACCACATCTCTCACAAACACTTGTGCTTTAGAAATTTGGATATGCTAATTAATGATGTACCGCCACTAAATAATGACGTCACTGACCGCGGGTGACCGTTCGGTGAACAAAGAGTTTGCTTGATTTGACTCATCATTGCTCCGAGAAGTTTTTATGACATGAATCCACAAGGTATGTTGTACACATGCGCAGTCGATGAATAAAATTTTCATCAGATACCTTACTGATCCTCGCAAAATCAAACGAAAACGGCCACTCCGTTGGCCTGTTGTTGGTGAAAATCTTATGCTTTCCCATAGAATTTATGGAATTTTGAAATCTTAAAACCTGATACGGGGATTTCTTGTAATTAAATTTTCGAATTAGGTACGAAATGACACAATTAGATCGGTAAAACTTCAGCACATGTACTACGTGTTAGCAGTCATTGCATTTTAAGTCGGGTTTTTGTTTTAGAGGTAGGATAGATGCTGTGCAGCAATATTCATGCTTGTTTCCGAGGAAAATGTCAGAATGATTTTCCGTCGGAACCGCCCACGTGACCCATCGTTGACGCAGAGTAGCAATGTTTGAATGATGTATAAATACTGTGTGAAATAATTATAATATTTTCATATATTGGTTGACAAGAAATAAAAAGTACTAAGAGTTCCCTAATTATTATAGGGTGTTTCATGGTTGGACCTTGTATGGAATTCTTTGAAATGCGGAATATATTTGGCATGTGACATTGCCCTAAATATCCCATTCGAGTACTGTAAACCTAACATTCGGAATCATGGACCGCATACCCTGGGTGGCCCCTGGTGATTGTTGCCAGCTTACGGCGTCACCACTGAAAAACATTTGGAACAAGGACAAGTGGCTGAATTGACGTCGTTCATGCGTTGGGGACAACAAGCTACAATACGAATATTATTCTAATACCTCATCGTTAAGGTTAATTACAGCTCCATAACCGCATGCCACCTCTTTATGAATGCATCCCTTATGCAACGAGAAATCGGCGCATTTTTAATTCGACCGTGTCATTTTCTCCAATGGTTAAAAAAACAAAAATGGCGGCCAAAACAACCAGGTGGTTTTACTGTCCCCCGTGGTCATACATGTGACGTTCAGTGACGGGTTTGTATTCGCGTTTCAAACGGCAATAGACCGTGATTATGTGTAATATGAACTTCGCTATGGCGAGGGGGGGATTCGTTTCCTGATCGGACCTCCTTCGCAAGCCCAAAATAACCCCTCCCAAACGCGCCCTAGATCAAATAAAACTGAAGGAATATGCGTTCCAGAAGTTAAAGCCAATTTTTCACACATGCAACTAATTTAAAACGAAAGATAATGTGGGACAAAATGAATAGTAAGAAGTTACTCTCATCCTTGCATGCAGTTTTGAAATTTGAGTGTCTTTTATATAGAATTTCAGTAGACATAATTTGACCCATTGGTACAAATAGGCTTATCGCCTTCAACATGTGTGTGCGTATTCGGAGGCAACCTCAACGCCTAATACGTAACAAAATCCATCACTTTTTTATCCTAGTATAATTTGGAGCCAGTAAGTATTTGGGAACCAGCTAGCTTGGCCAGCTTGGGGTGACGAAAATAGGATAAGTTGGCATAGTATTATAATGTACGCCATAATTACAAAATAAGTAGGCAAGTGGATTTCTAATTTGAGGGCAATAACTTCGGCTAACCTGATTTTTTAATTACGTATTTCTGGCCTGCACCCCTGCATGTATTTTATTTTTTTCAAAGCTGTCTATTTTAAGATGCCGGTGAATGTCGCTGGCCGCGGCAAATAGTGCAATGTGTTCAAAGATCAAAAATTCCAACCTTTACCGTTAATTTCGACATGCAGCCCTCAATGGTTTTTGTTCCGTTGACATTCGTTACATTTCTGTAAGATATATTGACGTGAAAGGTATTTTGTTACTTCAAGATTTCGGCGCTGTTTGCCGGAATCGCCGACGCTACCGGGCCCATCTAAAAATAGAAATTCACTCAAGCATCAGCACGCATGCGCATAAATTAAACAGGGAAACAACGAAGCGGTTTTGTTTGTGCTCTACAGATAAGGGAAATAGTGAGATTTTGAAAGAAAAAGATTTGGAAAAGCAGCCTACTACTTACCATTCAAAAAACTTGCCGCCAGTAAAAAACAGGAAGCAGAAGTGTTGCTAACTCCCCTACCCATTGGCAGTTTGGGAGTGCGAGTTGCCAAACCCGTATAATTTCACCCACTGCATGTCACAAAATGTGTATCGGATGGTGCCATGTGTAACAAGCTCATGGGCTCTCCCAGTGTATAATTAAAAATCGGCCGGACAATTGCCAATTTTCGCTGGTAACAGATAAACAAAAACGAAGAGTTGTCGGACATTGAGCAAGTGGCTAATCCATGTGACTGAACGCGGACAAATTTAAGCCCCTTTTAGGTTTTCAAAAGCAGCAGAAAAAAGTCTGCATGGCACAGCCCCAAAAGGTACACTCCAAAGCAAGAGAACTGTCCTATGTTAATTTAAAAACACACATTGAAACCAATGTTTTATTGCGTATGTGCCTTTGAAGTGAGCGTGACTGGCGGGGGGGGGGGGGGGGGGGGGGGAACCAGGACAAAAAATCCCATCACTTTTTTGAAAAAAGTCGATTCTCGTAAAAAGCTATCTGTTTCATATGAGATTTATTGCAAATTGTTGTTTAAAAATTAAGTATTGATACCATAAACCAATGGGAAAAACAGTATGATCAATAGATTAAAACCTGAGAATTCCAAAACTGGGCCTATCAAAATTGTGACTGACGGGACGTGACATGACGGTGACACTTTTGGAAATTTTATACATGTTCTTTACACCAATGCCCGCATGTGAAATGTTACGTTTGGGGTTTATTTTGCCCAAAAACTAAAATAAAATATCAAAACATAATAAAATGTTGACATTAAACATCATTGAGACATCTCATGGAAGGGAATCTAACTCAAATATGCACTACATTCAGTACTGATAAACTGGTAAAATTCAAGTTTAACCATGATTTGGCTGCCAGTGGAATTTAATTGTCAAAAGGAGCATTAAATAACTTTTGTTACCAGAATTTTGTGCGATATGAATCTGAAGTAAAAAACGAAGAATTTGTAAACTTGAAATTTTTTCCCATTTGAAATGTACAGGATAAAAAGATGCCCAAATTCCAAATTATAGGGCTGGAGACTACATTTGTAATTTTTGTAAATTTTTTCATCAAATGGATATGCAAAAAATCATTATCCTCTTGAAGACTGTTAATTCCTTTGTTCAAAGAGGGGAAATAAGTTCTTTTAATCATAGGTCAAAGATGATGGGATGATATTGCATGGGCTGACGGGACAGAGGGCCCAACGTGACTGACGGGACAACATTTGAGATGGAGATTTTCTTAACGAAAGATCAGGGAACAATTTTTATGTGTGTTTTATATGAGACCAGTTGGATAAAGCTAGATTAAACTAGAATGAGAAATATTATACCTGTTAATATGAAAAAATAACAAACTTTTTAATGTTTTTGCGTGACTATAACGGGACATTTCAAAACCATACCTGAAAACTACAGATCCATTAATGATTATTATAACTTTTATTAAATTTTATCTTGGGATTGTTGCAGAGGGGGTAACAAAGATGCTATTAAAACCCACAAATTAAATATCTTTGGTGCTTGTGCACTTAACACATGGGAAATCAAGAGTTACTGCCAATTGGGGGTACTCACACTGGTTGCATGCCCTCAAGTTCAAATTGTCCATAAAAATTAAATCGGATTAAAGAACACAAAAGCGAAAGCGGGGTTCCTGAATGCCTTAGTTCGTCTACTTGACAGGAAGCAAAATTAGAAGCACAAAGTAAACTTTTTAAATGTTTCATTGTGCAGATGCAACATTTTCAGGGGTTAGCCATTGTATAATGTTCTCGACTCGCCGAGGTCAAATTCCCATTGTCAACAACTTTAGACTTTGGAGTGTTGCTGCATACTTACTGTGTTAAAAAGTCACACGTGTTTCGCAACTACCCCACAAAGGGACCACGTGGCAACGCTATCGTGACGCCAATTTGGGAAAAGGAAATGTTTTAATGAATTCATTGAATTAAATATATCAACAAACTAAATGCCTGACGATGTCATAATGTCTAGGATCATTTTATATTCGATGATGCCTTGGGAAATCAACGGACCAGAGTGTAATTCGGTTGTGTTGTGTTGCTGGTAATTTGACCATTGCTTGTTTGTTTTTAAACGGTTTCTATGGGCGTGGCGTCGGTAGTACGTAATACAACAGTATGCTGTAAATACGCTGGTGCCCTGTGCCTTGGGTTTCGTTATGGCTCAGTGGTGAGACACCCTAGTCGCAAGGAACCAGCGTAGCTGTAAATGCAATGTTGATCAATGCGCAAGCTAAGTGCAATACTGCAATACAATTAATCTTGATCACTCCCCTCGGCCCCAAATGATTCCGCTGCACAATTTATGCGGGGGGGACGAAGGGGAGTGAGGGTGTTCCAGATTCTTCTTCTTGCCTTGTCGCCAAGCATGTTGAATTAAAATGGCGATGTCGCCGCAGATATATTTTCCTTCGATATACGTTCAACTTTATCAGCTACAGCTACATTTTTATATTTTATTAACAACAGCCACAAAAATCAAATGAAAAATTTAACGGTGTGGTGGTAACAAGAGGTGGTTGAGATATGGTCAAGTCAAGGGTTTTTTGCAGCCAACGGCAGCCACCACCGCAGTGAAAGGGCTGGGTCTAAGCCAGGGCAGGGTTCTTCTTGAAACGAGGGGTGGGGGGTTTATACTAAAAGTTAGTGAAGTAGTGTTCTTTTCGGAAGTTCTCTCGAATTTATAGTACTGGACAATTTGGCGGGGAGGGAGGGAGTACGGCCCTCTATTAAAATAGGTCCAGTCTCAGTTTTTGATGGGGAAGGGAAGAACATACACAGTGGGACTCTACACCACACACAACCCTCACACACATATTACACAACACATTACACACACACATACATATACACACACGCATACATATAATATACCACACCATACACACACACACACCCTTTTATAATTTATTAATAGGCCTATAGGACTATTATAAAAACTCATCTGACTTGTTCAACCTGTTTCACGCCCATGAGGCAACTTAAACATTTCTTTCGATTTAGAAAAATCAGTTGTAGCCTACATATCTGTGAATGATCGCTAACATAATATATCGCTCATATATCAGATGACGTCATATTTGTTTCAATCGAAGAGTGATCACTTGTGCCAAGAACGTGATTTCATGCACAAAAACTTCACGTTCCGCCCAACCAGGCGGCTGCGGTCGGTCTGTGTGAACATCCGGTTGCCAGAAATTTCACACGAGGTTAAGCACCCGACGTCCAGTTTATTTAAACAACAGTACAGCACATCGACATGGAAAACAACCAAAAAAAGTGCTGTGAGGACCCAGTTAGGATGCTTTGAAGCCAGATCATGAAAACATATGAATGGTTAGATATGTACCTTATTGGAATACATTAGAAATACCATTCGCTCGGACGTTTAATTTCACACATTTGAGAATTAAAACTGGCGATTCAATGAAGTCTATACTTTCGGCCATCGATCTTCGACACAGAAAGGAGTCACTTTCAACCACTCCGATTTTGAATAGAAAACCTTCGAATCGGGACCATGTGGCAAGTCTCCTGTGTAGAAGACTGGTACACGACATATTTTAAAGCAGTTTTAATGATAATACTAAACAACTTTCAATGAAATAATCGCAAAGTTGAACACTACTGAATTTCGAAATAGTTGCCGGCTGTCTTAACGGATTTTTGTCGTCTGCTGCCAATTTCACCGTGAATGAGGTTACGGGTAAGGACGCCACACTCGGCGGGTGCCTGATTCGCGAAACTGAGTGGTCGAACAAGTACCTCTTACGAAGCCGATGATTTCTGAAACAGGGAAAACAATGGACCAACGTATGTGCTCTTCAAAATTCATTTTTAGAAAGTAATTACAGTTTCATAAAGGTCCCAGCGACTAGTAGCAATTCTGTCGAATTGTTCATGTGTTGTTGCTATGTGACAAAAAAATTTCAAAGTTGTTAAATTCTACTGAAATGTTTTCCATAGGCATAAGAAAGGTCTTTGACAATTCATGGACACCAAGATGAAAATTTTACGTCAAAATAATAAGAAATTATAGCGAAAAAAACAGTACAACATGAGTGATGCTCCAGTTG
>JAMKCH010002536.1:0-40317 GCA_023653785.1 Ophioderma brevispina | reverse complement strand
CAATATATGATAATACGACGTGCTGGTAATAATAAGCTTGAAAATCATGCACAATCAGCCATTTACTTATTTTATTCACAATGTCATTTTTCATGGAATTCAATATAGAATCACGTTCTTAGGGGGCTATTTTTCTCAGATAGGGGGAGGTTCATGAAACGGCTGGGGGGACCAGGCAGATATCAATTTTTCATGGAAAAGATGGGGTCACAAAATTAAAACAAATGATAAAGGGGGACAAAAATCAAACATATGGATATGAGGGTCATAAATGTATAAACCATTTCTTATTCTACAGCAAAAAATCACAAAGTTTTCACCCTGCGTACGTAACATGATTTGAATAAATTTGATCACAATCAATAGCATTTAGAAACATGTATAGGGATTAACAAGTTTCCAGGGCCTTTAAAGTAGCCCAGGATCACAAAAGTGTATACACCACATGGGAAAGCAAATAAAGGGTTGGGTTCATACAAAACTGCAATCTCTACCCGAATAATGCATCGCATCACTGTTTGTTTGTTTGTTGAAATGGTCGTCCGTGTGGAGACTCGCTTGGGTCCTAATGGGACCAGGATCAACAAGTAAATGCTCAAGCCAGGTAAAAAGCCTAATAAGCAAGCTAGCTAGTGGTCTATGAAAATAAAAAGAGAGAGAGAGAAACTTAACCAAGTTAACTTCTAATCTAATGCAGTGCAGGAGTGGGCCTGCCGTGAGCAGAACGTGATAAGTGATTTATTGCCATAGGCGTAAACTTCGGGGGGGGGGGGGGGGGGAGGGGGATAGGGGACATATAGGTAGATTCACCAAATATTTGAACAAGGTGTGGCTTATCAATCCAGGTTGTAATTATAATCCCCCACATGGTCTGCCTATACTATGTTCATGATAAAACCATATTGTAAATATGTTGGCATTGCTCCAATGCTCTACATGTAGAGAGCAAAAAGAATAGACATCAGAAATCAACATTTTGAACTTGCCATAAAATTTCACCGCTTATCCTATGAACATATACAGCCTATCATTGGAATGGTTCTTTATCCTCTGCTATCCAGATGTAATGTGGTACTTGTACAGATGGCAGAAACAATGTGCAATTGGCAGAGGGAGAAAAAAAAAATTCTCTCAGAAATCCTACAACAATCCAACCAAAAATGGTAATGTTTGCACAAGGTGTTAAACCTGTAAACCTCCGACCAGAAAATAAGAACCGGCATCCACCTAATCATTTACACTGTACCATTTTAAAGCTTTTTGTGTTTCATTCTTTCTTCCATACAGTATAATTCATTTCCATGCAAAGAGGCTTGGCAGGTGTGTTTTGGACCAACTGTAAACCTCCATCATTTTTCACTATCCTAGGTGGGAGAGCAAAAGTCACACAAGTGGAGTGCCCAATGTGTCTGTGCATTGAAGTGATATCAATAGATCAAGGCCAAACAATTTCTGCAATAGAATCATGAATAGCTGGGCCAAAAACTTAAAAGTAAAAGTGTAAAATGAATAAAATGTACAAACTTTAGAAATATGGCGATTCAGAGTATTTCACTAAAATTTTACCTACATAAGTATGCATGACATTGATTCAAATTGAGATTGAAAGCACATTTTCCAGCTTTCTGACAAGTTCTGAGGGGACAATCCCCCTCAAACATACCCGTCCAATACATCCCTAAAGCCAGACAAACATGTGCCAAATGACATATGAACGGACCTTAAGGTAGGATCATCGGCTTTGGCTTCGTGCCCAGATCTTGTTGAAATTCTCATTGAAATGTTGATATTGGTGAAAGAAACGTGTGCCAAAGTTTAATTTTTCCAAAAGCATTTAGAGAAGTTACGACTGCGTTTCAAATTCCCATCGACTTTGATACCGGGACTGATTTTGGCAGATTAGGAAAATGGACCAAAATGGGTTCATTTGTGAAACTACACATTTTATTTCAATTAGTTCTCAAGTAATTGATGAATTATAAGATTAGTGTTTGTTTTATGGTTTTAAAGAAATATCAAAAATCTATTAAAAAAAAATTATTTTCTGTGTGTCATCAAAAACAAAGCAAGGTGGTCACAAACAAACACTTTTGTTTAAGTATTTCTAGAAATACTGAAGTATCCACTTTCAGATTTTTCCTAGAAGAAAACTGACAACTCCCTAGTGATGAATAAGGTTGTCATATGAAAGGAAATCAAATTAGAAAATTCTCACGTTAATTTTCAGATTGAGTGTGTCTATTTGAAGTAAAGGTGTTTTTAATTTCCCTAAATTAGTTTTCACTAAAATAATTTTCTAAGAATCAAACACTTGATTAAAAAAGCTAACATGAGGATTTTAGGTATTTTGGGTATACACACTCCCTGGGAGTTTCAGCTTAAAAGAATTCTACCATTGGTGGAAAAATTATTTAATGTATGCCCCCCCCCCCCCCCCCCCCCCCCCATGTAAAAATAGGTAATTTAAAAAAAATAAATAAAAACACTAAAACACCAAATCGTGCAGTCTTGAAACTGCAAAAATAAGTAGAGGAGGAAAGTGTAATCCTTACCATAGTCAAGATTGGACTAAATGATGTAGGGGTTTGATTTTATGGTCATTTTTCTGTAAGACCATTTTATCCGATGATCCTACCTGACCACCCATAACTATGAAACAGGAGGAAAACTCTAAGTTCATGATGGAAAAATAGTAATAAACTGCACTTAATGAACGAAGGGTCTGCACTCAATTAGTGCATGGGGGAGGGCTTCTAGGGACCCCATATCTCAAAAAATAAATACTTTCCAAAAGGATTTTGCGGATGAGTAATTTACCACATGGTTAGAGGTTCAAAAAGACAACACATTAAAGAAATAGAAAACCCAAAAATATCGCTTCCGTGGAAAATAGGTGGGCGAAACATGATTTTGAAACGTCAAAACTAACAAAAAAAAGATGCAATTAAATTCGCATTTGTCTACTCTGTTGATTTCACCCAGATTTGTGTGATTGCTGTATGGCTTGCAAAATTGATTTATGTTCCATAACCCAAATAAAAAAACATCTTTGGCCATAAAATTTTGTATTTTCAGGATATTCTTTAAAACGTAATTTAACATAGGTTTCTATAGGGAAATGCTACAACGAATAACCAGAATACACCTTGGTACCAGTAGCCTACCATATCTCCATAGAATTTTCTTACGATTTGATTATTCAATTATGTCATAGGGTATATCACTAGTTGCTCTATCAATTTTTTTTTCATTTTTGTAATGGGCACGCATGTTAGGGCATAACAGGGCGGGGTGGTTCCTACGGGACCCATGCGAGGACAACGACGTGATGGATTTGAATTTTTTGCGTCAAGTCAGCCAAAACCAAAAGATAGACAAATACAAAAAAGTAAACCAAAATATATAATATATTGCAGGCACTAAAAAACCGCGGGGCCAAAAACAAAAAATGGGCCGCTAGGAATGGAACCGCCCCCTATGCAGTTAAGTGTTAAGAGGCCAAGACAGAGTAAATCATAATGCAACTTTGCCCTGAACTTTCAGTTTTTTGGGGTGGGATGGGGGGAGCGGGGGGAGGGGAGTGGTCATAAATATATGAATGGCTGAGTGGGGGTGGGGGGGTTGTTACCATCAAATAGGGGGGTGGTCAAAGAAAAGTTTCTGCTGCACTTTAGATTATTTATGACCCCTTATTCCGAAGAAAATGATCAGCCCTTTATTGCCATTATAGCATTATATACCGTTAAGCCCAGCTCTAATGTCTATGTGAATTGCAAGTAAGGTAATTTTGCAAATGATCATGATTTTCACATTGACAGTAGTAATTCCCTTAGTGTTATTAGATGTAAAGGGACAGCCAAAAGATTGATGAAGTCAAATATGAATGTACATTTTGGTCAGAGGGAGGGGGTAAAATGCCAATTACAATATTTTCATTGACATGATGACGCGTCCTGGCAGGATATCCTGAATTGGAGATTGCAAGGAATCAAACATATTCCAATTGTAGATTCATAAAATTTCGACCCCAAACTTCTGGGTAGTTAAGGTTAAACATGTTTCAAAGTAAAAATGGTGTTAATATTAGAGGTTATCAATTATACAAATGTATGTTTTTGTCCATTTTGTACTGTTATGGAAAAATAGTGCGCACCTTAGACATTGCAACCAGCTGTTATAATCAAAGACATTGCGTCAAAAGTAATTTCGAGAAAAGCATCAGAGAAAGGAAGAAGCACAAAATTCACTCAATAATCAAAATATATTCTCAAATGTACAGGTTAGTAACCATCCTACATACAAAGTCAACAATTGGATGTTGTCATCATCCAGTTATAAATACCTTATTATGAAACTTATGGGATTCATTATTGTTCAGTTGAAAAATGTGATTTCAAGATAGTGCTCCATGCACAAACTAAGCGAGTTTACCCAAAAAAATTGGAAAATATAAAACATGCAGACGCTTACACCATTGCCCAATATCGTTGAATCTGAATGACTCCTCGGCTGCTAGTTCCCATTAACTCAAGTATATTCTCAGGAGCACCAATCCATAGATTCTTGTTAAAACCTTTCAATAATGATCCAGGATTCCGGCCATTCGGATGTGTCTCTCAATAAAAGAAATGTATGAATTTATGAATCACCCAATTAATCAATCATGAATGACGTGATGAATGAAAAAAGAAAATAGCAAAGAAAAGAAAAAGAAAAGAAACTAGAATTTGGGGGTTTCGGGTTTCTTGGTCATTATTGACGCAAGTTGTCAGTCAAGAAGCCTCCTGGGTTGGAGATGTAGACAATGATGATTTGATTGCTGAGGTTTGTAGAAGCAGCTTTGAGGCAAAGGTGTTAGTTTAAAATGTTTGTGAGTCTCACCCATATTTTAAAACAGCAATATTAGTGATCAGCATACAAATTGCAATCAGCAAAATCATGAAAACACTGGCAGGGTCTAGCTTAGTTTAGCTATCATCCTACCCTGTACAAAGTGGTCTCTGATAATTCAATGGCTTAAAGTTCTTGGTATAGGTAATAGGGAGAAATAGTGCCAGCTGGCCAGGATAATAAGATATGAGTCAATGTTTGAAAAAAGTGGATGTGACATATTACAATGTGATGCTACGGACAACTAAATGAGTGAATTAAGTGTTTTAAAAAAGAGGCTGAAGATTGAAACCTGTAGGAGTTCCTACACAACCGTAGAACATTTTTCAAAACACTTTTATTGGGAATCAGTAGTATTATTGGCTAGTTTTAGGGGGGGATGTGACATTTCTTGCTGTGAAACGGACACTTGCATCATTATGAGTAGTTGTTTAATCGGAAGAATTATGTGTTATTCCAACTGAATTTTTGACAAGTACCTATCACATTTTTTAATTTAAAAGTTTTTCTGGCCTCTTTGCCTCAAATTATGTTTCATAGGCCATGCAGTACTGAGCAGGCTTAATAAGAATGTTATGCAAAATTAAAAAATGGAAACGGTTCTGAAATACATCAAACATCCTTAATGACATTATAAAATCTAACCCATATAATGTGAAAAAGCCATAAACCAGTTAGGTGATGATGTTAGATAGGTATTTTTTATCCAAAAAACTCCTTGTTGGGGATGTGGGCACAAATGGGTGTGAACGGACACATTTTCAGTGGTCTGGCATTAATTTATAGAGCTATAGGACACATATGCATTGTGATTTTAAGTGATACTAAAAAAAAAAAAACAAAAGGGCCTAAAAAAATAACTGAAATTGGGTACACTAATGTATTTATCTTTGAGCAATGAAAGAACGGTTGTTTGGATGTGACAGATGGACTGAATGTCAACAAGTGCAACGGACAAATTGAAATGATGCCAGCCCTTAAAGATCGTATTATCCTAATGCTGTGGGGTAGCCAGCAGTATAAAGTTATTCCAAATGTATTTCAAAAATAATATACAAGTGGAATATTTCATTCTGTTAAAAACCCCACATTTAAAAACATTTAAAATATTGTTGATGTGACAAAATAGGTGAACGGACAATGGGTACTCAGCATCCATTTGCTTGTAAACAAAAATTAGAGTGAGCAATAACAATAATGTTTTATTCCAATAATCTTAGGACATAAATTAATCAATTGACAATATTCTTTGCTAACAGGAAAACATGATGTTGTTAAGACCAATTGAAATGTGGGTAAAAGTGAACGGACAATGTCACTACACACACTGAATTTTGCATGCATATCATACTTATACAAGAAAAGCTATGTCTTAATTTTTATCTTAATACAATGTGGGTCTTATTCTGTAACAAAAATAAAAATAGAGGAATAGGGAACGTGTGCTTGTTCAAGAATGGCAGCTTGATAAAAATAACCCGTTTTTCCAGTTTACACCGAACTGGGCATTTTAGGCACGTATGATATCACGCACCTAAACATGTGTTCAAGAACAAGTTGGTAAGCTATGGGAGGTAGAAACCCCAATAATGATACTCTAATCCCATAATTTTTAACATGCTAGGAAGAAAAAGACCAAATTCAAAAAGTGGCACCTAATCATGAAGTGGGCATTACAGCAGACAAGGGAAAACAAAATATTTTGGATTTTTGATCTGTTTTAAGTATAGGGGCCATTTCACGTCACAAAGTTACATTTCAGAGAAAATTTTGAAGAATGGAGGCTTCCCATACTTTCTTAAAAAGAGAGATGGAAGTTCATATCTATTTACATTATAAGTTACCATACTATCTTTAATTTCAAGTACAGGATACATTTAAACACATGCAATGATGGTTAGATAATAATCTGCTAACCCTATAAAGTTAATTGTGTCATGTTTAAGTTAGTCAACCAAATTACGGGAATTTCAAATTTGTAAAAATTTGAAAACTTGTGAACTGCTTGGTTGATTTTTCTGAATTTGCACAAAAATCAAGAGGGCCGAGACTGAATTTTCTGTAAGGACAAAAATTAAAAGATTGCATCCTGGGAATGCCTTTTTTAATCACATCGTTCATGTCACGTAAGTTACAAAGAAGTGTCACGTAAGTTACGTCGTGTGAAAAGTGGACATAATTTATCATTGAATATTACTCAAAAATGTGTTTTTTCCTCCTGATTAAAGTAAGGTAATGTTTTGCCAATCACATGAGATTTGAGTAAGCAATGTGGTTCCTGTATTTTAAAATTGCTAGATATAACTACGTGGTACCACCCATAGACTTTATACATAACGTAACTTACGTGACAGTAAAAATTAGGCCCTGCATGCAATAAAATCAGTGTTATTAATGCATTTGGTAATTAAACAGTTATTGAGTCACTTAAGGACTAATTTCTAACCCAACAAATCCATTCAACGGCCAAAGAGTTTCGAATTTGTTAAAAACTAGTCTGAAACTGCAAATTGTGTGGTGTAACTTACGTGACAGGCAGCAACAATTTCTATTGTATGAGGTTTTAAGCTTAATTTTATGTTTTGTTTACAATTTTTCACTTATTGGAAGTAAAATACACAAAAACTTTTGTTTTCTTGATAGAAAAACCTAATTTTACAAGCACTTTATCAAACCAATACTTTTGTAACTTACGTGACGTCACTTTGATTTAATGAGAAGAGATCAGTCAAATTTGATCATTTTTCTACCATTTCTTAAGAAGATCAAACTAGCTTTAAAAATGTACTTCTTTCTGAACCACTCTGATTTTTTAAAGAGAAAAAAAACTTTTTCATGTTTTTTTGTCACATAAGTTACATTTCAAATTTTCAATGTTTGCATCCATGGGCATTTTGAAAAAAACATAAAATGTAAGTATTTTGGTTAAAAATTCAATTTGGCTTAAGTAAAACAAACAATTTTTGATACCCTAAACAAAGAAAAGCTGAAATTTATGGTCAAGTAAGTCCTGAGTTGATGTTTCAAATTTTCTCCAAAATCTAAGTGAATTTGTTCTTCCTAAAACCCTTGTTTTCTCAAGTGGATATTTCATCTCATTTCATTTCATTTTCTTCAAGAAAAAGCAGCTTTGAGCAGGAAATGATCAATTTGAATTTTTTGAAGTTGAGACCACTTGCTGTGAAATGGCCCATAGGGTGTTCCAAAATATTTCATTTTTACTCCAATTTATTGTATTTTTTTAACCAAAACATTTTGTCCTTCCTCAAACACAAAAATAAGTTGCATTTTCAGATTCCTCTTCAAATTTCCTTTCAGAAAATGTATATTGACTATGCTAGAGTTAGTAATTAAAATGTTACAGGAACAAATGCGTATGATATCCTCAGCAATCACTATGTACAGCGCTTAATGGAAAAATGCGTGTTCCACCATGTTAAAGTCAATGAAATCTTACCTAGGACTCTAAAACATGTCATGAAACTGTTTTAAACTTAAAAAGAATAGTTTGCTCTCCATTTTGACACCAGCTTTATTGTAATAGGCCAAAATGTGATGAAACCATGAATAAATGTGTGAATTTGATGACTGGAAATTCATTTTTCCCATAGACTTTATACACGGTGGCTCCGCTACCTCCGGCTCCGCTACCTCCACCACCCTCGCTAGGCAAAATTCAGTTGGTTGAAATTTCCTACCTACAAAATGCTATCTCAATGAAACCTTCCAGTATTTTAGAGTTTTAGCTTTCAAATGACACCTCTTTGAACTTCATAGCCTTTAGGTTTTCAGGACTAACAGGTACATTTGTAAATGTGGAGGAAAGCAGTAAAATGTAACACACCACCCTTTTTCGTCGCGAGTTCATGACACGTGGCTGTATTTATTATTATACATAGTAATGTAATCTCAACAACATTTTACACAGTCATTCTGTTCTATGGACCATCAGTTGGAAATGTAAAGAACAGTGGTGTTCTAATGCTAGTAAGGACTGCTTGCTTACCTTCTCCGATGTTGATGTAACAAATTGCATTGTCTTTAGGCAGATGCCAGCACCTCCCATAAATATATATTTCCCAATTAAATATATTAATTTCGATCACCCGTATGAGACACCCCCCACACGTGATGTCTAACCCACAATCCTCTTCCTCTTTGTCTTACCCTGACAAGATAACTCGAGGGGGCGGGACGGGCGGGAATCGACATCGGAGAAGGTAAGCAAGCCTTCCTTACGAGTCATCAGAACACCACTGTTCTACATGACTCAACAGGAATCTTGCTTACCTTCAATCCGATGTTGATGTCAAAAATGCATTAACCATCGCCAGATTAGACAGGTACATGAGGCGGTGCAGGATGAAAAATGTCACACCTGGATTGCGTGATCGAAATGAGTATGAATATGAATGAAGCAGTATTCAGATAGAAGTAAAGAGCAGCGGCAAGGTCACATGCCGTAAAAATAGCATGAAAACTAAGCGCACCACTTACTAAGATGAATAATTCGCTGAGCCCTGAAAGAGTGGCTCCTGCAAAATAACGGCCAGATAAGAGACGTACATAGAGGAGACGGCACACGAAAACCAGCACCCCTCGTGCACAAAACACAAAAAACAGCGCATAACTGAGAGGTTACTCCCAAGTATGGGGGTCTACAAGCTCGAGCAGCAGCCAATTAGACCCAATCGCCACCCTTGGGCCCGGAGGGGCCTAGAAGGAAGGGGCATCGCCGTGTGAGGGAGGGACTGAGCGAGGGCGAAAGAGCCAAAATCTAAGGCCCTCGACAGATGACAGTACTCGCTAGAAAAAACCCGCACAGCATAAGGAACAGGAAGACATGAGTCATCAACTGTTACCTATGCAGCAGCCCCACCATATCCCACTCACTTGAGCACCAAGGGGCAAGCAAGTGCGAGGAGCGGAAAAAAGGGAGAATCTGCGAGGGCCGACATAAGCCAACTCCGATTCAACATCTCCAAACGAAGCCTACCCCGGGGGTGTAAGCTTCAGGATGTTAATACAGCAACCCCAAGTGTATCAAGTGTCTCCACCAGAATGAAAAAAGGCCAACAAGAAAGATTGACCCCATTACGGCGGGAGGGAACATACCAATAGTCAGATAGATGCCTATTCATCATGAAATGAAAAGCATCAGATAGGACTACTCGATGTCGCCTGAGATGTGACCACTCAAACGATGATCAGTAAACGTTTGAAAGGGTGCTGACAAAGAATTCTCAGCAAAAACGATGGAGAGAGTATCAGATCAACCGTACCAGCCCACATGTTACTCCAAGGCCTACCTAAACAAATGATGGATTTGAGGACGGCCAGGGAGAGTAAGAGAATCTAACAGATTTACGAAAAAACTCGAAGGTTTAAGGAAATATCGAAGAGTAAAAGGGTATAGTGGGCGCGGAACGCCTAGCCCCAACGGCATTCCCCTATCATACAAATGACTAAGGGGGATGCAACCGGCGAGTGGGAATTCCAATTAGGCATGACAAGAGGAAAAGAAAAACCCTAAGGTGGATAAAGATCCAAGCTGACCTCAGAGCAACACTATCTGCAAAGTGCAAAAAAGGGATTGCTCAAGGATAAAGAGAATCCCTTGGGCCCGTAGGCAAACAAACTACTCATAATCTAGAAGGCTGCGAACATCACAGACATATGTGAATCGAAACCAGCCCATGGACACCCAAAAGATTCTCTCCCTTAATAAAATGGCTGAGCGGATTGTAATAAATCCAGCCTGCAGCATGAGCCCAGACAAGAGTGGAAACTATTACTATAAAAATATTGAAGGTAGATGATTAAAATTATGTCTTCCCACAATGGACAGGAAAACTCGCACCTGGCGATAAAGACTAATTATCAATCAGAACTAGAGGGTAAAATAAGTATTTATATAAAAAAAAAATTATAGTATATCAAACCTCCATGATTGAAAAAACCAACCAGACATAGAACAGATTGGAGTGATACCCCCTTTAAACAATATATAAAAAACTTAAAAAAAGCAAAAAATAAAAACAATAATAAGTACATCTAATTTGAGTATGACAAGACGAATATCACTCCAAACACAATCCATCCCAGCGAGAGAGAGAGTGAGACGTTGCACCAGTCATAAAAATTACGGCACACAAACCGCCGTTGTGAGTGGGCGGTGATAGTGCCTATCAACGGAGCTGAGAATCCCTGCTTATAGCGTGAGAATACAAGACCCCCGAGGGGATTGGGCACAACACAAAGCCGACCCGAGCAGAGGATCGCGGCGCGTGCCACATACGCTTAGTAGAGATCAAAGCCGACCGAGAAGACACACTTCCGAAAATAGAAATATAGCAGGGGTGGTGTAGAATGGCCAAGTCTTCCGACATAGAACTTAAGCCAAAAAGACGGAATTAATCGTCTAACATTCCATCTAGGGTATCCATCGCGAAGATGGCGAGCGGACCACCCGAACCTCGATCGAAAAACGATCAGAAGCGATGAATACAGCATAAATTACGTGGCGATCCGAACAACCAATTAGGATACTGACGAAACTAATCGCCAATCGTATCAACGGTATTCATCGCAAAAGGGGCGAACGGCATATCGAACTTCGAATCAACCGAGATCCAGAAGTGATGAATACAAGCTTAAACGTGAAGGGAAGGCCCAGCGAAAGAACAGCTCCCGTTAATGGAAAACTACTGATACAGATTGTCGTGAAACGCCGGACAAAAGGCAACGGCATTCATGCTAAAAGAAATGAATTCAAAGAGCCATGACATGAATCAAGACCATAGGCAATAGCTGTTCCAATTTGTAGTCAACAAAAGGACCGAAACCAAAGGAATCAGACGGAGTAAGTTGTAAGCCATTCAGGCAGTGGGTAGCCCAGGATAGTCTCAAGGAGACGGGAGAGCCTAGTAGATAGAGTCGGAAGTACAGGATAAGACCCGTACGCACGCCCGGGGGAGAGAGAAGGGGGGGGGGAGGAGAACATCAATCCCAAAACGGTGGCACAACCCCTACAGACTGGCGCAAAAGCATCGGTTGCAGTTGTCTTTATTAAAAACACACTCGCATCCAAAAATCGGAACCAGGAGGGGTCTGAGCTCGGAAGGACAAACCATGAGACTATCTAAGAGGATGCAAACGCCTACTAAAGACGGAGCATCACCGAAGGACCGGATTGAATGGATGAAATCGAGTCCAACACCGGAGGAGACAACTAAAGGAAGTGGAATCCAAAAAAGGGTAGGCATTCATAAAAAAAAGATTATGACGCCACCCATAAAGCTACTGGAGCTGCTACACCAGTCGAAGGCGGAAGAACAGGAAGCTATGCCCCGAGCATCACGGTGTGGTAGGAATACCCAGACGCATGCTGTACCGAGGAACGGCTTGGCGAGCAAGCGCAGCCCCAGGCAGCAGAGGACGACACCAGAGGGGGGGTGGCCGTGCACAGTCCCGGGCGAAAGGGTTCCGTTCCCCGCAAAGAATCATCACACCCACAGGGAGTGACCTCGGTTGTGTAAAACAAAGCGACACGGCTTAACAAAGGCAGTATCCATCGGGTAGTGTGAAACGATGCTCCATCGCCCGAATACCGGAAGGGGATGGAGGCGAGTGAAAGGAAGACCACACAACAGTGACCCCGAACAACTACCCGCCAATAACAGAAGAATATAGATTAGTAGTCAAAGGGCCCCGGGGATGTATAGTCTATGTGTTATGAGACGATAATCATTAAAAAGGCATAGTCCAGAACAGACATGTACACCGGTAGTAAGATACAAGCTACCACGGTGTGCCGCTGAAGTAGTCACACCGCAACCTCCGCCTACACCCGAGCCCCGAACAGGGACAAACGAGGGGTATACTGCAAGAATAACTAGGACCATCTTCACCAAAAATGTCACCTTACAGAATACTCAGCACCGATGACCGAATTGTCAACGACGGAGTTGGAAGGTCAAGCAGGGAGTCAGTATACCGTGATGACCTATGACAGAGAGGTTAACATGACATCACACCCGTTTTTAAGATGATCAAAAACAGGCGTTGACCCCTGACACCAGTAGCAATACGACGCTAGCCCAACCCCAGAGGAGAGGCAGACCCACCTAGTTGGCCAACGCCCCAGCCGCACGGTTACTAACGGCATGCCTGTGCGCAGCCCCCCTTTTTTCTGCCAAGCCAATCCAGGAAGGATCGGGCTTCACGGCATGTGCCAAGGGCGGGAGGTATACTGCGAGGCAAGATGCCGCGACTGGATCCCCAACGGCGCGAGGCTGAAGAAGTCAGTGCCCCGTTCACAGAACCCTTTGATCCCCAAAGAATAGTATTCAATCCCTGTGAATAGGCATTGTCTCGAGTATCGATTCGGAAATCCTGAGATGAAAGGTCTATTGTATCGCTAACTCCCCCTGAGAGGATTTTTAGCAATGTACCGACATCACAAAATGGATAAACGAATCCATGCAGACAGGGGACCCCGAGGCCATCAGGGTGGAGAACATAAGGGTGTGTAACATTAAGTTCGACCGAGAAATTAGCAAAGGCCCATCAACACGAGGGTTCGATCGAGAGATTCATCCACCGCTAAAAAAATCCCCGAAGGGATTGAGGCCACCGGGGGGTGACCAGACGAGCAGGGGGCACGGCAGACTAGAGGAGCCAGCCCCGCATCGCTTGACTGAATGAAAATGCCAAACCTATGGTTGCAGCCAGAACTCCCCAGCGGGGGAGCGAAGCGGTCGTCGTAATGAGTGGAGGCCAGCGTAATTGAGCAGGGATAATCGCCCTACTAATAAAAACAGGCGAAGCGTGGCCCAATATCGCTGAAGAAAACACCCGTCCAAGCGGACTGTGATTTCCCATGAATGTTGGATTCAAAGCTGATGAAGGGGTATTGTCTCGAAAAATCGACGGGCAAATCCCTCAGTGAATGCGTCCTTTGTTTGGTCGAATCCGGGATTAAAGACCATGGACCAGCACCGAGGAGATTCGCCAGGGTCAAAGCGCCTGCAGCCGACATCACCCCTGTGGGATGAAGGCAAAAGGCTCGAGGGATGCGCAGTAAAAAGCCCGTAAAACGCCCTACAGATATAGAGGAAGAGGGCCCGCGTCGCCGGGGGGTTCGCTGAAGCACGGGCGTTCTTGCAGCGGGAAACTCCAACCGAGTAGACGCCGCCCCGAGGGCAGCGCCGACGTTAGCGGGGACCCATAGAAGGGGCACAACCACCTTATGGGGGCCGGTGGACCATGGCGGTGATACAGTAATCGGTAGTGGTACCGAAACGTGACAACACGCACAGTATCCAGCAGCCCCGCACCCCTGTGGCCCGGGTGACTGATAACGACAACGGGCGGGTGGTGAAACCTCTACGGCGGGTGAAACCCCCGCAACAGCAGCGGAGGAACTCCCTATAACGGATGGGGACTATAGCGGTGTATTGTGATCGGTGGGTACCGAAGACGACTACCACATGCCCAGTATCCTATCAGTTAAACGCACCCCTGAGGCGCGGGAGACTGACAAGACACCGACCAAAGCATGTGTAGGCGGGTGAACCTACGTTTACAGCAGCGGAGGAGCTCCCGGATCATTACAGGTCAATATACCCAAACACCGTCCGTCCAAGTTACAGAAGGGACGAAAACCAAGGATATACCCCGGTCCAACTCCAGAAGGAAAACCAGTGCAAAGACCTGAGGACCGATACGCACGGCGCACCTATTCGCCCCGGCGGACCAGAGGGTATCAGCGTGGGTGTGGGGCCCTTGAACGGCGACTCGGTCTAACAAGTCATGTACAGCCGCGGCCTATAACGGAAACAACCCGGCCTGAGGCAAGCACCAAAAGCGCTATTTTTGGTCGCGCAATGGACTCATAATGCACCTCATTGCATATGGGCCGTCTTACAGGAAAATGACGCTATGCTCGTTGCATCTGGCAGTCTTTAGGAAAAAGCGCGATGTCCTCTTGCATCTGGGCCGTTCTTCCGGAACATGGACGCGAGGTTACTCGTTGCACATGGGACGTCATCGGGAAATGATGCGATGCTTTTCACTGCAATTTGGGACGGTTGCCCAGCCCCCCAGAATGACGCAATGCTTTTCATCCGGCGGGTGACACTGTGTACAAATGCCCATAGAAAATTTCGATATCGATGGTAGATAGTGCCCACCATTTTCGAAAGCTACTTTTAATTATGCATAAACGCATTCCTGACGTAAACCGGGGGAAGACGTAGCGTAATAGCGCACTCACGACTGGCGAATATAGGCTAATTTATGCAGATCAGTGTTGCAGTACGGAATCCCCATTATGTATTTATTTTATGTTTTAGGATCCTGTTCTCATTGCATTCGCCCGCGATGTTCCTCGTGCATCTGGGACGTCTTTCCCGAAAATGGCGCGATGTTCATCGTTGCAGCTGGGCGTTCTTCAGGGAAGAAAATGACGCGATGTTCCTTGTTGCATAGGGCCGTCTTCCGGGAAAAATACCGATGGTCTTCGTTGCATCTGGGCCATTAACGACTTTACGCTACTTATTCCTGGCGGGAAAAACGGCAGAGATGCAATGTTGAACGCAAAATGTTCGCGTTGCATATGGGCCGTTAAAATAAAAATAGATTGCACCTCGTTGCAGTTGGGCCGTTGGTCGGCAAACGACCCCAGTTCGGGTTAGGGTTAATCAAAATGTCATAACCTCGTTGACACAAGGGCCGCAAGGACAGATTAAGGAAACTAGGTAGTAAAACCCACAAGTGAACGCACATTGTGTGAAGGAATGAGCGTGCATTAAATTCTAAAATGTCACAAAACCGGAAGCCATGTTGAAACGAGAAGAAAGGCAGGAGGGACAATTTCCAAATTACAATTCTCACAAAACATTTGGTAACAAAAATAACACGTTTAAAATATATAAAAAAAATATATAAACACATACAAAGATAGTAGTGGGAAATAGGACTATCGATATGAACATGGCTGCAGTGCCACGCCCTACGCTAGTCGGCCTATGGGTGTGAATTATGCGGGTTTGTGTGTTGACAAACCCGACGCAAAGTCAAGGTTATAAAGTCCTTAAATACCGACTTCGCAAACGAAAAATGACAAAACTACAGTCCCAGGGACGTAATAAATGACATTTAACAGATTTTCACAAGGTTCAGGGCCACCAAGTAGCTAAATCTGACCAAAAATTCGACAGAAATAAGGGAGCTAAATACATAACGTTACCCATCTTGTCGAATTCCCAAGACGAAAAGAGGAAGAGGATTGTGGGTATGACGTCACTTGGGGGGGTGTCGTCATAGAGGGTGATCGAAATGAATATATATTATGTGGGAATATATATTTATGGGAGGTTCTGCATCTGCCTAAAGACAATGCAATTTGTTACATCAACATCGGATTGAAGGTAAGCAGATTCCTGTATGAGTCTGCAATACATCATCCAACAGGAACCGTGAATGGCGCTTGTAAAAATGGCAGTGTCTTGTATCTGGTACTTAGCACCAAATGTGCTCTTTGGAAGCATCTTGCCAAATTAAATGCACCCTGATTCCTTAAATCGATGAGTTATTAACAACTGACAAAAGACCAAACACAGTTTAATGAATTTTCATGACATTTATCTTGTGTGAACTTCCATTTTGGTTGTTGTTAGGATGCTTTTAATTTTAGCTTTCAACTGTTCCAACAATGTTTAATTTACACTTAGTTGAACTCTGAAGGCCTTAAATGATGGTTAAGAAAGTTACCATGCTGCAAATTTGTCATCAACATTGTCTCTGTATGGGACTCATAAAATAAGGGAAAATATAAAGGGTAAATCATACAAAAACAAATGTATACATGGTATGTATCTCATTAGTCATGCTAATTAATAGGACAGTTATAATGATATTCCCCGCATAACACCGACCAATCTTTAGCATATGATTTGAAACTATAAAGTTATCCAAAAATAACTATTAATGCCCAATTACATGCAACAATACATGTGGCAGCTGTAAATGGTGAAAAGCACAATAGCTGCTTTATGTGTAAATGATGTGGTTCCTATATACAAATCACGCCTGAACTTAGGCTCCACGTGGCCACTCTAGATGACTTCCTATTGAATTTAAATTTGGTGAAGGTTAATATTTTATCAAGTGGCACAGTTTGAGACTAAGTAGAAAAAATTTGAGTGACATGAGGAGCGTTTGATGCACCCTACCCTACTGTTCAACCCTGCTTTACATAATACAATGACATTACAGATGATAAATCACTTCTGATCACATGAAATGCATCCTTTATTTTATCCTTCCAGCTCCTCACCTAATAAAAAAAAATGGTACAACATGTAGTACCATACAGGTAGTGTCTTCTTACCCGGCGTAGCATGGCAGTCCTCACATGTTTCATGACATTGGTAAATTCTTGCCACTGCGGATCAACATGTGCAGCTTGTGCAAGTGGTATTGGATTGTTTAAATTCAGAATTGGCTCCTCTCCAAATTGATTTTGTTGAGGCGGATCTTCTGGGGCTGGTTTCGTGGGTGCATCTTCCCAGTTCACAATTGAGAAGTCATTGGATGGAAGAAGAGCTTTAACAATACCAGTGTCAACTTTCTGAAACGTAATGCCTGTAATTTCTGCTGTGGTTGCATTTGCCAGTTCATCTGGTAAAGGTCTTCTTGGCCCTAATGCCAAGCATGCAATCTTCCTCCAGGCCTAATGATATAAAATACAAAGAGAATATGTTTAGAATATTTGATTTTGAAATATATAGAAAATCATAATTTTTGGATTATGCCTAGACCTGTTCTTAAGGTTTTTGAGCAGACCTTCAGGACAGTCACTTGGACATTACCCAAACAAAAATTGATTCAAATTGGGATAGATAAACTACAGACCACCATTTCATTTTAACCCCCCCCCCCAAAAAAAAAAAAATTGACAGAAAAATCAACATTTTGATCTGATAATAGCACAAATCAAAATACATGTATTTATTAGTGCTGTTGTGTTGACTTTTATGACAAAATAGTTAAGTTTGGAACAAAAAGTTTGCGACATTTTATCAAATTACGGAGTTTCAAATGAAAGTATAGGCCCTACATGTACTGTGTACATGTATGCGCATTTGCTTTCTTAACAGTTCATGGTAATTGACGTGCCTTTGAGTGCACCACATCTTTTCTGACAGTTTGAAGATTAAGTGTTTAAGAAGCATACTTGGCAGTCCCCCTTTTTAAAGGGTGGCGGTCTGAGATCTTGAAAATAGGTGAAAGGGTGGCGTTCACAGTTAGTTTCACTACAAAAGGGTGGATCAATAGAAAGGGTGAGACAAAATAAAAAGAGAGGATTGAAGTAGGAAAATAAGGGAAATAATTTTGAGCCTGATCGGTTAAAGGTGCAACGAGAGATTTCACATATTAGGTGTCCCTAAAAAATCAAAAGTACCGTGATTTTTGCCTTGATGTAAAGCTTTCCATCAAAAATACCCCCATCTGAAAGGATTAAGCTGAGAAGTTTTTCTTTGGTACAAAAATTGTGAAATTTCTAATTTCGTATAGGAGCAAATACGAAATTCAGTCTATGTTTTACATTGAAATACAAGCAAATCAAAATCGCCTGTTTTTCTCTCTTTTAAGACATTTCTGTAGGCAAATACAAGGCAAGACATCTATTGAGCGTCTAATCTATATGAAATTACTATTATGACACAATATTTGGGTGCCTCAAAATCTCTCGTTGCACCTTTAAGGGTTAGCATCAGGGTGAAAATTTTATTTTCATATGTTTGTGTTGGAATCACTTAGGATTATCATCAATGTCTCAATTTATTAGGAATATGGTTTTGAAAACTTTTCAAAGGGTGGAATCCCTTGGATCAGACCAATTTTTAATGGGGGTGTGAAAAGCCATCATCACAGATGGACATTTTTTAATTAAATTGATTGGGTCCTAGCTTAATACTTTTCAAACTTTCTAAAGTTTTGTTTGCTAATACTTACAGCTTGATCATTATTCTAAATTAAACCAAAAAATATTAGACAATAATTGCACAGAAGTAGTTCTGTCGCAGGGCTGTTAACATTTTGATGCAAAATTGTCCGTCCGTGATGACAAAAAAAAATTACAAAGTTTTTTATTTCTTACCAGTGCAAAAATAAATATGCTGAGTGTATCTCACTACGTTATGAATGAAACTTGGATCAGCTGAATATATCTTAACCAAAATGGCGATCAAAAATCATCACGGACGGACACTTTTTCATCATGGATGGACTTTTACATATATTTCTATGGGGTCCCAGAAAAGTATCATTTTTTCACAAAATGAATTGATTATGGCACTTTTTAACATTAAAATGATCCTTTTTATAAGAGATTTTCAGTGGTATTTAGGTGCCTATTAATGAATAACACAGATTTGGACAAACAAGTAAAGTTGACAACAAAAATATCTTGATTTTTAACAATTTTTTTTCGATTCTTTAAATGTCCATTTTGAAATAGGTATTTTGGCTGAAAAATGCAGAAAACGTGCCAATATATAAAGTAACTTTCTGAGATAGTATGTATGCTACAAATGAGCATGACATTAAGGGTGAACATGTTTCTAACATCTACAAGATCCTCACCGCATCAATTAACCCAGTTTCCCACCAGTTTCCCATGCCAAAAGTATAGGGGTTCCGCCCGATCCGGTGATATAATTGTGATGTCAGTCCATGATGAAGTATAGTCGGTCTTTCTCCAAACTTAGAGTCTCAGTGTGAAATTTCTTATAACTGATGAGAGTCAATAGTCCTGACTAACCATTTGAAGTCAAAAGTATTTGTCAGTATTACTATAGTGGACTACGAAATACCAAAAGAGTACAGTAGTAAATCAAAAACCCTATCTTTACACTATCCGTCCGTTATATTAAACTTTTTGTTATTATATTTTCAGTTGGGAGGTAATGTAACCATGGCAACTGAATTTTACTAACTTTCAACACACCTAGTAACCCCCTTCACTATAAAATAAGACAACCCAAATAAACTCAGAGTATTTTTTTACAAGCCATCTAAATTTCAAAATTGTCCGAATGTCGTCCGTTGACTAACCCGATCCCGGCTCTTTTAACTATAAAATTTCTTTTACAAAATCTTGGAAGAAAAGGCACTATTTAATAGCAAAAATATCCTGGAAAACAGACTTTCGGTCAATTCTATCAGGGTCATTCATGTTTCAAAATCAAAACCAATTTTGGAAAGTTTCCAGTGACCCTCTCAGATTTTCTCACAAAAAACTCCATAATGTCTGTGTGTCCAAAACGAACACATGAAGAAAGGTAAAATTCATACTCCATTCGGTTTCCGAGATACGGCCCTTTGAAATTTGCCCTTTTTGAACCTTTTAAGCCTCTCGACATGCGAAAAATGCATGATTGTGATTTTTGCCATCTTTAAATAACCCTACCCCGGACCTGGTCGTTTTGCCGACCAACGGCCCAAATGCAACGAGGTGCATCATTTTTTATTTTTAACAGGCCCGATGCAAGAGAAACAAATTTGCGTTCATTGCATCTCGGCCATATTTCCCGGCACAGGAATAGTAGTGAAAGTCGTTACGGCCCAATGCACGAAGAACACGCGTATTTTCCCGGAAGACGGAGATGCAACGAAGGACATCGCGTGCGAATGCACTGAGAACAGGATCCTAATAAATAAATAAATAATAATAGGATGCTGTACTGCACTCTGATCTGCATGAAATGTTCGCCAGTCGTGAGTGGCCCTATTACTCTACGTCATAGTCGTGCGTTGCGCTATTACGCTACGTCCATACTCCGGTTATGTCATGAATGCGTTTAGCATAATTAAAAGTAGCTTATCGAAAAGGGTGGCTCTAGCCAATCGATATCGAAATTGCCTATGGGTATTTGTACACTGTGTCACACGCCTGATGAAAAGCATTGCGCCTTCTGCGGGCAAACCGTCCGCAATGCAGTGAGAAGCATCGCATCATTTTTCCGTAATGACTGCCCAGGTGCAACGAGGACATCGCGTCATTTTCCGGGAATACGGCCCAGATGCAACGAGGAACATCATCGCGTCATTTTCCGTAAAGACGGCCCAGATGCAACGAGGAACATCATCGCGTCATTTTCCAGTAAGACGGCCCAGATGCAATGAGGTGGAATGAGAGAGTCCTTGCGCGACAAAAATAGTCGTGTGACGGCCGAGATGCAACGGAAACTTTTTCCAAAGACCGGTACCACGTTTTCGTTGCCTTCATTGCATCTTGGGCCGCCGTTAGGGTTAATATGATGTATTAGAACAGATAAATTGATATTCTGCCACCACATCCTTCAACATGCAGTTTCTTCCTGTTGAAGCTGCTGATTCAAGGTGATAGCAAATACTAAACTTCTTGAAATGGTCCAAATAATTACAGATTTTTTAATGCATATGAAGGGGTGATGATTATTCTAGATGGATAAAGTTATGTTTAAAGAGACACTGTGCACATTTAAAAAATTGTGCCCCTCTAGATTTTTCCAAAATTTGATATTTTTGCAAGGTTGTAAGCTTTTTATATACATTAGGCCCTCACCTGAAATTATTAAGCCCACATCAGCGCACTAATGGGTAAACAGAACAATTTGTACTAATGAAGGTCGGCCGCGGCATTAATTCCCAGACATGCTGAAATGGCGTGTAACAGAAAACACACTACTAGAGTTTGATCTCACGGCATGCACCTTGTTTTACCGGTCTTTGGACTTTTGGTATTAATGTCAATGAGTACGAGTCTAGGATATTCTGTAATAGACACATTTGTTGTAAAGTTAGGGAAAAATTAAAGGTTAGCTTTTAAATTCCCGGTGTCTAAGCCCTCTTATTGAGTCCCCATCGTTTTGGGGCATGTTATTTTTATGTGCAATATAATCTCTATAATTCCAATGGCCTAGATTGTCATATGGGAGCAAATTGATGAAATTCAAATTTTTGGAAAATGGGCCAGTGCCGCTTAAAGCAGACACGGTTGGTACATTTTGACAAAAAAGATTTTTTAAAATTGATATTTTTGCATGGTTGTAAGCTTTTAATTTTTATATAAATTAGTCCTCACCTGAAATTATTAAGACCAATCAGCGACATTTGGGTTTTTTTTTTTTAAACAGAATAATTTTATAATAAAATCCTCCAGTAGACCACAGAAATGGAGGCTTAACACAAGACACACAGCGGAGTTGATACCCATGGCATGCACCCTGTTTGACCACTTTCTGTGACCTTTGTGTTTTAATTTCAAGGAGTCTAATTTTTGTTGATAAAATTACCTGGAAGTAGTATTGGAAAGAGTTCCATATGGCCCACTCCCTACGAATTCTGGCAGCCGTGATGGAAGAAACCACAGATTGATGCATACTTCGTTAGGGAAGGGAATATTGCTTATCGCTTCCACCATCAAAACTGCAAGTTTGTTTCCCACGGTACTTGATGTTAGCGTATGTGCAAGTGCCAGGCTCTCAAAACAAGTAGAGAACCAACAGACAAAAAATCGAAAAACAAGCCCTTTAAGCTTCTTTTGATCTGTTCTTGGGTAATGTTTTTGGCCGGGATATTGACACGATGATCCTGTGTCGAATAGCCATTTCGGGCGACGTATTGACACGATGATCCTGACCTGAAGAATTTGCTGTTAATTGCTTAATTTCATTAATTAGTCCTAAGTTTTCACTTTTGGGCCACCAGTCCTCTAATTGTTAAACTATCCCTTAATTAGTCCAATTTCCAAACATTCTGCCAGCTCGCCTAACTGATCAACTAAACATAGATATGGGTCTTCCACTGGCCCATTCCCCCATTTGTTTGTGGGGGGTCCGCTGCAGTCGGCCATCTGGGGCAAAAATAGCAGCCCGCTACACTGTCGGCTCCATATCCGTTAAGAATTTAGTATTCTGCCACAGGCTACGAATTCGGCAGACATTAACAGAATAATACCGCATGGTGTAAAGTGGGCCAACTTTAAGTGGTGGCAGGATACTAAACTCATCCCCAATAGCATTCACTTTCCTCGCACCCTGATCGTGTCAATAGCCATTTCGGGCACCGTTATTGACACGATCATGTTTCAATAGACACTTCCATGTTACTTTTATGTTCAATGTCGCTTATAATCTTCCAATGGCCTGGATTATCGTTTGCGACAAATTTGACGAAATTTTATATTTTTATGAAAACGTGCCAGTGCCGCTTTGTCAAAAATTGTTTCATCAAAATGCATAGAAACCTATGTGAATCCTGTTGAAGTGAGCCCTCTTGTGAGGAAATTCTGAACGTGCCTAGTGTGTAGTCTATGCAGACTCATGACTACAGTGTCAAAAATAAATAATGTAACAAACACAATTTAAATCAATGTCCTCACTGATGACTTAATTAATAAAAACAGCATGACAAGTCACTCGCATATATCTAATTTACGTGTCAGCCAAAGCAAGCACAATTGATATTACTGCCAAATTCGGAAACTTTTTAAATGTTATTTATTACGCATTTCATTAGTCAATAATAGACACTTAACGATACATTACACTACAAGAACAGCGGGGTATTAATCTTAGATCTATTTGTTATCCCCTTTTGATTTCATTGAGAAAACTACGAAGTGTTCAAAATTTCCACTTGTTGTACAAACACCAAGTCACTGCAACGGCACTCGGAATCGGGTGAATTGCCAAACGCAAGTGTGAAAATTCGAAAGTTTTATCAGCTATCAAGAAACAATACACAATAGGTTCCGATTATGTATTTTACAAGATCCGTGTAGTACTTATTTCAATTGTTATTTACGTGTTTAGGGTACAGTAACTTTGGTTGTTTATTTAGTTCATGTGCTCCGCCATCTTTGTTTGATGCCCTGCACTCCTGATGGCCTATGGACATAAAAAAACTCAGTTGCCAGCTAAGGGCGAAAACGAACGGCGGTGTGCAAGTGACTTTAGGGCGCACAACGCTAAATCACCACGCATTTAATGTAATGGTTTTCACTTCCACGGTAAAAACACAGCTAATTTTTGAGAATGTGTTACGGTCCCCCGTGCGAGTTTGTGAAGATCGGTAGTGCCCTATTATGTTTCAAATAAAAGGTAATGTGTCTTTAAAGGAAATATGTCAGGATTCTGAATGATGGGAAAATTTGGTATGGATGGAAAGCGTAAGTAACGTAGATACATATAATCAAAAAAGTGAAAATGTCCACATTTGTTGAGATTTTGCCCTTTAATTGCCCGCCCAATAGCTTACTCGGAAAACGATTCCGACAAATCCAGCTCGCAGGCAAATGGCGACGTCAAGTGAGGACCATCCATAATTTACGTCGTTTTTGACCATCATATCGCAGCTAGTGTTGCCACTTTCAATAATATTAAACACAAAGAAGAAACAACAAAAAATATGTCATTCTGTTAACTTTTTTTTCTAATTTTAGGATAATTTCATTAACTCCATCAAAGTACAGGTCAGCAATAAAGTTTCGAGTCAACACAAGTTTTGGTCATAACTTTGACGGCACGAGTTGGGCGCTTTTGATCAATGAAGCAGTGGCGAAAAAAATCCGCCCGTTTTTAGATGTCAAAAAAGCAAAAATTAAAATGTCTCTATTTGTTAATGTTACATCAAATTTATTATTTTTTCGCGAATTCGTGATGTATGTACATATATTTTATGAATGTAAGTCAAACTGAGCTTGACAAAAATCTTGACATTTCCTTTAAACCATTGGAACGATTAAATTGAAAATTTGATTTTCACGGAAAGTAGGCCCTCGGTGTATGAAGATGGGTAAATGAGTTTGCAGGCACGAAAACAGGTGGAAATGCGCACGGTGCTCTTAGGGTATCGTATCGCGAAAAAACGAATCGGAAGGACCCCCATACAATTGAAACATAGTAAAGTTTCATCGATTTGAACAATCCAAATGATATATACTTGTATGACAAATATTGCCGCTTGAGTCGAAATCTCGACTTTCAAAACAGGTATTGCGTGTATTTCAATGGGGCAGTTATTTACTGTGTGCGCCATATGAAATCACATACTGCATGTACGAACGGAAGTCCGAGAAATCCTTGCTTTCGCCCATAAAATATCATGTATTGCTGAACATATAACCACGGACATTAAAAAAATACCCAGGATAATAAATAAAGATGCAAAATCTCCGTATGGCCTAGGCCTTGTGGTGCGTACAATGTGAAACTAAGGCTGGGCCGGCGGCTAGGGCTAGGCCCTGTGGCTAGGCCTAGGCAAACCTAAAGAGTTGAAATGGGTTCAACATAGTGGGATCGTGTTGAGCTAGTCGAATGCCTATACAGGAGGCCCACAACCTGATATACGTGTAAATGTTGGGCCTAATCGTCCAGCTCTGATCCACATGGGGGGGGGGGGGAGAATACGGGATCATTACTGTTTACCCCCCCAGCTCTTTCCACATCGCTGTCCCCCAAAAGATCCCGTCAATTTTCAAACACATTCTTTGCATAACCACTAAGGACACTCTTATTTTCCATTTTTCTCTCAACCAAAGACCTGTTCTTTCTCTTTATTATCATGTATTTGCTTAATGTAATATAGTTAAAGAAAATATAGTCATTTGAAGCCTTGAGCAGAAATTAAATGTTTTTTTTATTTGAGCTTGGTTTTAGCGCTTACCCTAACCCTAAAATGTCACCAACGGGCCCCCGCCAACGGCTTAATCATGTTTATGGCTATATCCTACCAAGAAATGGCACGCCTCCCCCCCAGGTTTTACAATTGTCTCACTGCATGCATATCTTAAGTTGGAATTAATGTCATCAGACTACACGCATTCATACGGAAGTCTTCCTGGCATCGCACCCCCCTGCCTCTATCTCAAATTTAGTTTTGCGATGGAGGAGGGGTGTCTTCATAAGTTATATCAATTTAATAGAAAAAGTTGTCTTGAATCTTTTTTATTCTTATGAATCCTCACTCAAAAATGTTCCAAAAGTGTCTTTAGAGCTGGCAGAACTGTACCTCGTTCTTTATAGAATCTCTTTGAAAGAAGGTTCTAGTATTGGAGAAACAAAATAAGGGTCTAGGTTCAACTTTGTTTCATTAGAGTGTACAGTTCTCTGGTTTTATGTTTCATGTGCGTGCGTGGCAAAAAGATTAAGCTTGAAAATAAGTTGCTAAATGTAATATTTCTAACATGGTGAAATTTATTTTTATATTTAATTTAGAACATAAATTTAATTTTCGGATGAGGTTACTTATTTTATTTATATTTACGATATAGGTATAAATGCACAATTCCACTTTCTTTTAAGGTGTATTGTTTAGTTTTTCATCCGGCGAAAAATTAAACTTGCCTTTATTGGCTCATGGCGCGTGCATATGTCGCCGCGGATCGCTAGCGCTTTTCGGAAAAATGCGGTATCAAGTACGGCTTTTAAAACAGGCATATTTGCCGAACGGATGAGTAGTACATCGCTGCAATTTAACACAAATGTGCCCAAATAAATATTTAAAATAGCGATATGTTTTTTGTAGACATCGTTAAAATTTTGGTTCGACGGGCGCACAACACTAAATCACCACGAATTTCATGTTAATGGTTGTACTTCCGGTAAAAAACCCAGCTAATTTGAGATGTTTAATACGGTGCTGTGCGAGTTGTGAAGATCTGTAGTGCCATATATGTTTCAAATAAAAAGGTACATGTGTCTTTAACACTGGAACGATTAAATTATAAAATTTGTATATTCTGCAAGGAGAAGTAGGCCCTCGCTCGGTGTATGAATATGGCGTAAATGAGTTTGCATGCTCGAAAACCGGTGGGAATGGCACGGTCGCTTTTTAGGGTCTTGTATCGGAAAATGAATCGGAAGACCCCCCATACCTTGAAACATATGTTAAAAGTTTCATCGATTTGCAATCCAGATATATACTTGTATGCCAAATATGGCCGCTTGAGTTCGAATCTCGCTTTCAAAACAGGTATATTTGGCGTGTATTTTCAATTGTGCAGTTTATTTACTTGTGTCGCCCGTATCCGGCGAATGAGCGTTTTGCCATTGTGAAACGAAGTAGGAATATTGCATTATCGTAATGCTAATAGACAGGCAGCTCTTCCACTTATTCGCATACGGAGTGTGATATTGCGTCTTGCTCGCTGACTTCGTTTTATACCTGTATTCGGAGCTCTCGGCCCTAAATCAAGTCTCCTTTCTTAAATAAATCATTCCGCCAAATAGAATGGTTATTCTTTTCAATAGATTTCATTCTGATTTTCCAATACTGTATACGTATGGCGAATTAAGATCGAGTTGAAAACGTTATTCTCGTTACGATAAGACTAATTAGAGGGCTTGCCAGCTTTTCGCATTAGTGTAAGCGAATTTAGATGCAACTTGTTTCACTTTCCACATATCGGACACTCTCAATTCTCCGAATGCAGGTTCGTACTCTCGGACTTTTCGTTGCAATTGGCGCGGTATTTTCCCGGGGTATTATATTGGTCACACTCAAAATCTAGGCAATGCCTTCCATTTGACCCCATCTAGATGGCAAACAAAAACAAATCTAATTTTTTATTCTCTAATAAATCTGCTATAGGGTGCTAACTTGTTTGCATATTCTCCATTTCATTCTCAACAAATGCATTATTCAATCATGACTGGCATCGCTTAATGAAGTGTTATTTGGAGTAACTTTAGAAGAGACCTTCGCCCTACGTTTATCCTTTTGACCGTATCAAATTTCCTTCTGGCTGGCTTTCTCTCACCCACATAAATTGCCTGGATTCGTATAATAACCTCTAGGACTTGTAACGGTTGTGATACTGAGGGAGACCCTTTTTTTTTCTTCACATAATACAGTTTTTGACATAAACCAGGTGTTTTTCTCAACTAAAAAAACATCGACTATCCATATCAGTAAAAGTTGCTCATTTGCGATTTTTATGTCTATTGTTGTTCTCTACTTGATAGAAGCGGCCTGGCACTTGTACAAACCGCTCCATTAAATACTTTGGGAAACAACTTGCCAGTTTTTTATGGTAACAATATGCTCATTGGAAAGCCCTATCACACTGTGCTATATATTGATGGTGGCATTAATTCGCGTTTTTTTTCGTTTATATCTTCGGAATGAACTGGAGGATTGAGGGCTCAAATTTAAGGACGACGATGAGAAAGTACGGCCTTTCATCTGATGCAAATCGATAGGCCTATACTTCCGGGTCAATCAGGGGTCCCAAAGACGATCGAACACAGCCCTTAATTATAATGATTAATTTCTTCACCCGCTAGTATTACGAAACTCCCCTGTTGACGTCTAGCTAACAACGGGCGTGCGGGCCTAGACAAATGGTATTGTTTTACAAATCCATATAAAGAAACCGCCGGGCGTAGCTGCGTGTGATAAAGAACAAACTGAATTGGCGAATTTCATAGGCCTACTGTTGAAAAATATTGTCGGGCCCATGTGATATGAAAGCATACTCCCATACCATTACATCCGACCCATACTCACAGTCCAGGTTGACTAAAAAGACCACAGCTAAACTCTAAACTTCAAGATATGATCACTCATCCGCCTAGTTCAATAACCATTCAGTCCCACATTCAATGTAGTTTTAAAACAGATATACCAGTTTTAAACGCACGCCCACTTCCAACTAAAACGTATTGGTATTACCATTGCTTTATTATCCTCTTTATCTATTTGCAGCAAGGGCTAATTTTAACAAAACCTAAATAGTTTTCTAAGGTAATGTCATGTGACAACGGGACAGCCTATCCAACATGCGGCGGCCCGCTCGAGCTCGCATCGCATGCGGCCCTCGAGATACTTTCCAGAAATATGAGTGGCATAACATATGCCTTAGGAGCCTATATTTAGGCCTGGGGGCTTGGGGCACCCAATGATTTTGGTGGGGCTACAATACCCTTCTTGTAGCCCCGCGATATTTTAACACTTTTAACAAATACCTCCAAATCCAAGGCTTCCCCTCCCCCAGACTTTTCTGGGGGACCCCGGGGAAAGTTATTTTTTTTTGGTGGCGGAAAACTTTACAGAGTTCGAACTTTTAAAGTAAATTTTGGCCCAAACTCGCTGATATTTGTCCCAATTTTGGGATTTTTTTGCCAAAATCCGTCAATTTTTCTTCTACCGGGGTGGGGGGTGGGGGCAGTGGCGTAACCAGCGGGGTGGCAGAGGGGGGCAGAATGCCCCCCCCCCAGGACAACGTGACAATGGGGACGGAGAAGCTAAAAATTGGGACGAGAAGAAGGTAAGAGAAGGGGAAAAATATGGGTCTACCCGGTGAGCGAAGCGAGCCGGAGAAAAATGGGGAAACTTCTTAAGTCTTTGCCCCCTCAGAGGCTTCGGTCTTGTTAGCGCCTGGGGGGGGGGGGGATGGGTGGGGCAAGAAAAAAGTGGGGAAATCTCCTTGTCCTCCCCATTCGTACTCCAAGTTGGCCACCAATCCTGAAAATCTTCCTAAGCCAATCTTATCAATTAGGCTTCATATTTCATTGATATCTCGCCCTAAATTATACCCACAATGCACCCCCCCCCCCACACAACACACACAACACAAGACACACAAACACATCCCGCTCACAAACCACCCCACCTCGTCACAGCACACAACACGCGCGGCCGTCAAACGTGCATATCACCCCGCATTCGGCCCTCATTACCTCATAGCTGCAAAATAGATTCACAGGGATTGTGTACTGTGACCCGATCCACGTCGCATTACCAAATGGGATTACCCGCAAACCGATCGAATTCTCATGACGAATAATACGAACACTGGCTAATTAGCATTGCGATAATGCGAATAAGCTAGCATCTAGATCTAAATCGCATGATTGTAACGCGAATTAGCTGAACCCTATCTAATTCGCATTATCGTAGTACGAATAAGCTGGCAACCCGTTCCAATTCACATTACGATAATGCGAATAAGCTGACAACCCTATCTAATTCGCATACGATAATCTTGGCAACCCACACTATTCCGCATTACGATAATCCAATAAACTCTTCCTTGTTGAAAATGTGGCCGTGTCGCTTTAAATACTACGGAAGTATCACCCTTGCATAGTCCCGTTCAGGACAGGACAGACCTGATACACAGCATCATTTCTACAGAAAAACAAGCATGGGGGATTATTTAGTATTCTGCCACCACTTAAAAAATCGGCACCTTTAACATGGTCGGTTTTATTCCGTTAACGTTGCTGAATTCGTATCCTGTGGCAGTTAAATTCTTTCCACACTGACTTTACAGTACCTGAATGCGCTGTAATTGCAAGCATTATCTTTTGGTCGAATTAATGCTGGTGGTGGTGGTGCGTACCCCTGACGGGCAGCCATAGTTGTTGTATAGTTGTTTGAAATTCCTCTTTATTGTAGGAGCACCAGGGATGGGAGCGCTTGATATATTGCGCTCCATGGCGCCTTTGAGTAAAATCGTTAGGAATTCTGGTCATTTTGAAAGTGATTGCTGAGACCAATATTGGTCTCAGTTGATTGAATCAGGAATCCACGCAAACTTTAACGAAGCAGTTTGAATTTCCATCTATTTTCCAGAATAACTAGCGGTTGGTCATCATTGAGAGGGAAGGTAGGCCTAGGCTATGCTTGGCTGACGCTTGGACGTGCATGGAGCTCTAAACATAATACTCAAACCCATGTGGGCATGGCACTCTTCTAAGATAGTGTTTGAGCCTTTCATTTTAAACAAACTCACTCATCAAAGAGTGTCACCAGCCCTCCCCCCTCTAAAAGAGTGACAATTTCACTCCAAAATGAGTGTAATTCACTCTTTTTGAGACTTGCACTCTTATTTAAGAGTGAAATTCACTCTCAAAAGAGTGAAATTTACATTCAAACGAGTGAAATTCACTCTCGAAAGAGTAAATTTCACCCTTGAGTGAAATTGTATTCATCCAAAACAGAGTGAATTTTCACTCTTTTGCATTAGAGAGTAGAAATGGGGATTCTTTTTGGCCATATTTTGAGCTTCATAAAGCTTCAAAAGTTTCGCGCGCTATTCGTGGACAGTTACATGTATAATCACAGATTTTAGCGTAGTTCTTTTGTTGAGGCATTACTTACTCATGTGCTTTATAAATTGCACGTGCTTGTGGAGGTAGGTGGGCCATGTCAATCATGCAAATTCTTACAAAAAGTACTGTGAGAAGGAGATACCAATTGCTGATACCAAAACAGGACATGCATGTAAAGCCTCTCTAAACATGCTACATGTAAATGTAATTCACTCTGTTCTCGGAGTGAAAACAGTTTCACTCAATAAAAGTGAAATTTCACTCTTTTGAGAGCGAATTTCACTCTTTTGCCAAGAGTAAAATTCACCCTTTTGAGAGTGAATAGTAAAATAAGAGTGGAAATCTCAAAAATTAACTCTTTTGGAGTGATCTTTCCACTCTTTTTACAGAGTGGGCCCTGTAGGCACTCTTCGAAGAGTGACTTGTGTTTAAGTCTTTTAATTTTAACAAATTCATTCTTCGAAGAGTACAGGGCCCACTCTGTGAAAAGAGTGAACATTTCACTCCAAAAAGAGTGAATTTTTGAGATTTCCACTCTTATTTTGGAGTAAAATTCACTCTCAAAAGAGTGACTCTCAAAAGAGTGAAATTTACTCTCAAAAGAGTAAAATTCACTCTCAAAAGAGTGAAATAATTTCACTCTCTTATTGAGTGAAACTCTTTTCACCGCGAGAACAGAGTGAGATTGCCTTCTTTTGCATTTAAGGACTAGCACTTTGCCTGATAGTGTTTCCTAGGGAAAGTGCAAGCTGGTCTTCTAAGATTTTTGAAATACATTTGCAAAATTTTCCAGCTCGCCTCGGTCGCCAGGGTAGAATTATTCAGTGGCGGAGCCCCCACTTTTTTTTTTTTTTTTTTTTTTTTTTTTTTTTTTTTTTTTTTTTTTTTATGTTCAATTTTTGGATCATTTTGTATTAAACATTTTGTAAAAGTCTCAGGAGCTTCCGGGGGCTTCGCCCCCTGGACCCCCACCAGTTGAGGGGGATGACCAATGTAATCATCCTCACTTTTCATCTCTTTTTTCTTAAAAATGCTTTCTTATTACTATATTTCTTTGAAAACTCAACTAAAATGTGTCCAATTTTTACACCATTTTGTATTAAACATTGTAAAAGTCTCAAGAGCATCCAGGGGCGAAGCATTTTGTATTCACAATACTGTACATCTCAGGAGCTTCCGGGGGCTTCGCCCCAGACCCCCATGAGGGACTTTTCCCTGAACCCCACACCACCAGGTTTGTGCATTACACATCTCATTTTCCACTTTTTCAAATCTTCATGCTTAAAAAATGCTTTTGCATTACTTTTATTTCCTTTAAAATTGCACTGTTATGTGTCAAATTTGGGCAGCATTTTTTATTCAAAATGCTGTAAATCCCAGGAGCTTCCGGGGGCTTCGACCCCTGGACCCCCACCAGGGGCTTTGCCCCTGGACCCCACTGGGGCCCTTAAGCGGGCCCCTGGACCCCACGCCATTAGGCTCGTGCTTCACGCTTCGTACACTTCATCCCCCCCACTTTTCACAACAGATCTCCGCCACTGGAATTATTCACCCTGTTTAGATGTTCAAATTTCTCAGAGAAATATTATTATTTTATTATTTAATCTTTCTTTAAGCAGAGTAGCCCCTTCAAAAGGCTTCAATGATAAAACACTGATTTCCAAGGAGGCCCTGCAGTAACATACTATACAACAAAGTAAATACAATGTGATCAATATCAGTGGAAAGTCAGGGGATTTTTCTCTTTTTATGAAATGCTAGGAACACTGTTAGAAACAGTGGCGTACCGACCGGGGGGCAGGGGGGGCAAGTTGCCCCCTCTGGCTCGAAAAAGCGGGACGATATGGACCAAAATATGCATTTTCATCCTTCTTTTTCAGTGAATGTCGACCAATTTCAGCCTAAGTTTGGGCAAAATTAAAGTAAATTTGGCGATTTTCGCGCGCTACGCGCGCATTTCGTCAAGTTCAGACCTCATTGGAGCAAAGCGCCGGGACGATTTATGAATTTTGCCCCCTCTGACGGGACGACTTGGAAAATTTGCCCCCTCTGGGACGACTGCATCGGTACGCCACTGGTTAGAAATATTGATGTCAAAACATCTCAAACCTTAAATTGCATTGAAACTCCAACACTTTATCATTGGCGACCACAAAGATCTCTCGTTGCACTTTTAAAACATTAATTCGCTTATGGTCACCCAATTCGCTCTGCAGCATAAAAATATCATATATTCACTCATACTAAAGTTGGAAAAATATCTTGAGATACATGTAACCACTTTTGCGAGAAATTATTGGAGCATATTGGAGCTCAAATTATGTTGTAGCTCTAACCCCATTCAGTATATCTATTTTGTTCTGATTTTTTTGGGGGGGCCAGGGGGAAATTTCACAAAAATAATTTCATGGAAAATACATGCAAGTCAAAATAATATTTTATCTTAGGTTAATTCCATGTAAATTTCCAAGTGAAATGTGCCTTCGAGGGTTCAAAAAAAGTTTAACGTTGATCAAGCCACACTGTGACTACGTGGCGCGCCTATACTCAACCGCGGGTTATAAGATCAGGTACCGGTTCAATTTATTCCTCAGCGACGTTCCCTTGATACTATGGAATCATTGGAATGTGTGTCAAATGATGGGAAAAACCCGATTTCTGCACCACAGTCTTAACCAGCTCATATTCATCTTTACCGTGGAAATTCAAGAATCCTCTTTTTGTTTGATTTTAATTCAGAATGTATGTGTAACCATGAAACGTTTATGCAACTATACATTTAATAGTTAGTATTATACAGTGTGTGTCAATAAAATGTTACAGTCAAATAAAGATTAGAAATACTCCCGGGAAATTCTAGCACTCGTTTTGAACCATGTTAAAGTGTATAATTTTCTGAAAGTATTTTTAGAATATAGTCTTTATTCTGTCGCATTTGGATGTACCAGTTCAGAGACAGTGAATTGAATAAAATGACTTGAATTAAAGTTGGTCCGATTTGAAGGTATCTAATAAAAGCTATGAATTCCAATATCGGGTGACGTTGCACTTCAAATTTGAGGAATGGATGGTGTGACCGGATTGCGTAATTATAGGAAAACAAATTGTCACTTACTTCTTGCACTGACATGAACATATAAGCCACCTTTAGATTTCACCAGAGAAGATGTATTACTGTTCTTCTCTGATTTCACACATAATAAAAAGAGAAAGGGAACCTTTAGGTGCCTTGCCCAATCCCTATGGCCTATGCAATAACCAAAAATAACCGGATCGAACGGCGGTTGCTTAGTAATTTGTTATGCAATCACCACTGCAGCCACTGTGTGTGTGTGTGTGTGAGTGTGTGGGTGTGTGTGTGTGTGTGTGTGACTGTTTGAAAAAAAAAAAAAAAAAAAAAAAAAAAAAAAAAAAAAAAAAAAAAAAAAAAAAACTTTAACTTACAGAAGCCTATCGCTATATGCTCATGTGTAATTCCTATAGCCAGTGTCTTATTCTCCAGCATAGAAAAGTTACTACTTTGGAAAGTTATCATTAGGCCCCCCTATTTGATATTATATCTCAATGAGAAAGTGGAGTTTAACATTTCAAACAAATTTCTAGTTATTTGATAAGACATTTATTGGTCCCACAAACATGGCAAACAAGTATAGTTGTCCATCCAAACAGTGCATCATAACTGAGTAGATAAGGCCTATACTGATATTGCCCTGGTACATATCATATCATATCATGATATGCATTTTTCTGACATTCACAGGAGACTATTTTTCCTCGCAGCATAAAGGTTTTATATAGTTGTATATTTTGTTTAATTAAGAATCTACTGCTAGATAGGTTTACCTCTTCTTTCCCCCGTATAAAATATCCTATAGACTCGGTTCCATCATTGAAGTTTGAAAGTCTTCATTCGGCTTAGTCCACTTTCTTCCTTCTAATATTATTCACTGCACTGCAAAAATTATTCTAAATACATCAACATTATGGAATATACAAAGTGTGGAACTGATGAAGAGGAGACAGCATAGTTGGCTTACTCATTTTCCAGGGCTTTATGGTTTTTGGCTTGTATCCATACTCTGCAGCTCTGTGATGTTTGATTTGCCTTAAGATGGAGTTTTACCACATTATAGCAAGTTGTATTCATTGAAATTTGGAAGAATTTGACGTTGTCAGATTGTGCACAGCTGCTGCAATCATACTACAAGCATTTATTCTACAGATTTGCAACAATTCTCAATAAAAAAAAAAAAAAAAAAAATACAGCTATATGCTCATGTGTAATTCCTATAGCCAGTGTCTTATTCTCCAGCATAGAAAAGTTACTACTTTGGAAAGTTATCATTAGGCCCCCCTATTTGATATTATCTCAATGAGAAAGTGGAGTTTAACATTTCAAACAAATTTCTAGTTGTTTGATAAGACATTTATTGGTCCCACAAACATGGCAAACAAGTATAGTTGTCCATCCAAACAGTGCATCCTAACTGAGTAGATAAGGCCTATAATGATATTGCCGTGGTATCATATCATATCATGATATGCATTCTGGACATTCACAGACTATTTTCCTAGCAGCATAAAAGTTTGATATAGTTGTATATAGTTTTTTAATTAGAATCTACTGCTAGATAGGTTTACCTCCGCTTTCCCCGTAATAAAATAAGTCCTATAGACTCGGTTCCATCAATTGAAGTTTGAAGTCATTCATAGTCCCACTTTCTTCCTTCTAATATTATTCACTGCACTGCAAATATTATTCTAAATACATCAACATATGGAATATACAAAGTGTGGAACTGATGAAGAGGAGACAGCATAGTTGGCTTACTCATTTTCCAGGGCTTTATGGTTTTTGGCTTGTATCCATACTCTGCAGCTCTGTGATGTTTGATTTGCCTTAAGATGGAGTTTTACCACATTATAGCAAGTTGTATTCATTGAAATTTGGAAGAATTTGACGTTGTCAGATTGTGCACAGCTGCTGCAATCATACTACAAGCATTTATTCTACAGATTTGCAACAATTCTCAATAAAAAAAAAAAAAAAAAAAATACAGCTATATGCTCATGTGTAATTCCTATAGCCAGTGTCTTATTCTCCAGCATAGAAAAGTTACTACTTTGGAAAGTTATCATTAGGCCCCCCTATTTGATATTATCTCAATGAGAAAGTGGAGTTTAACATTTCAAACAAATTTCTAGTTGTTTGATAAGACATTTATTGGTCCCACAAACATGGCAAACAAGTATAGTTGTCCATCCAAACAGTGCATCCTAACTGAGTAGATAAGGCCTATAATGATATTGCCGTGGTATCATATCATATCATGATATGCATTCTGGACATTCACAGACTATTTTCCTAGCAGCATAAAAGTTTGATATAGTTGTATATAGTTTTTTAATTAGAATCTACTGCTAGATAGGTTTACCTCTTCTTTCCCCCGTATAAAATATCCTATAGACTCGGTTCCATCATTGAAGTTTGAAAGTCTTCATTCGGCTTAGTCCACTTTCTTCCTTCTAATATTATTCACTGCACTGCAAAAATTATTTAAATACCTCAACAATTTATGGAATATACAAAGTGTGGAACTGATGAAGAGGAGACAGCATAGTTGGCTTACCTCATTTTCCAGGGCTTTATTAGTGGTTTTTTGGCTTGTATCCCATACGCTGGCAGCTTGTGATGTTTGTTGCCCCTTAATATGGAGTTTTAGCATTATATCAAGTTGTATGCATTGAAATTTGGAAGAATTTGACGTTGTCATATTGTGCACAGGCTGCTGCAATCATCACTACAGAGTTTATCTACATGATTGTTAACAATTCTCAATCAAGTTTGGTTCCATTTTTATGCTCGGGGCTGTTAGCACCAAGGGGTGAAACGCATTCAAAACAGTCGTCCGTCTGGGCGCTGACATTTTGATTTCACTGAATAATTATCAGTTTGGGTGCTTGTATACACACATAATGTCAATTCGATACAAAACAATCCGCCAAGATCAGTTGTTGGATGTTGGGTGGTGTCTATTGGGTGGTTAATTTTGTCCTACCCATGGCCCCACAACGAATGAAATAACACATCCCGTCGTCCGTCTTGTTTTAAATAAACCCAGCCTCAATGAATCACTTTCACCTGAAGCGCGCATTGCTAATGAAAAAAGAGTTCTCTGGGAGCACAATGATCCGGTACACTATTTATTACATATACATACACCTGTCCACCTCTAACCAATAATTAATTTGTAATCACTACCGATTAGTGTATATGCAGAAGCGGGCACCCACAGTATGTGAAGAAGCGGAGGTAGCGATTGCTTTCTTTGTTGGTACTCTATGTTTTCTTTGTTGTCGGCAAACATGCGAGACCTGGTGAAATTTCTAAAGATTACGGTACGTTTTGCCTCTCTATTCTATATAGAACCTCTTTGGTTAGCACCTGGCTATTAGTGACCAGGAATTTTCCCTCCTTTTCCTCCTCATGCTCGCTTTCATTCAACCTTATGAATTTATTACTATACATGTATAAACTTGTTTTCAAGTAAATACCCTATATTTTGGTACATTTAAGCTAAATAATGCATGAAACACTATCTTACATTATCGGTTTAACTTTGAGTCAGTTATGTGATGAATTCATTCATAATGATTTTTAAATTATATTTCTGTTTCTAATAAGATAGTATTGGTAAGCCTGGTTATAAAATAATTGTTTTTCCTGTGGACAAACTTAATTTTAACTTGTACCAAAATGCTCTTAGTTTGACAAGCCAAAACTGCTCAATGTCACCATCATGACCATGGGGTAAAATGTAATGACCCAATAAATTTGAAATTCAACTCAAACTGTTCATAAGAGCTAGTACTAACGAACTGAAAAATACATTTTACTTATCATGTTTATGCTAACCCGTTACAAATATAAGAAGCAATTGTAAGCCTGTTAGAGGCAATGCCATTAAAAGACAAGATTAGACACAAAGTAGCTGCGCTGATATTTGGATGGGTTAATTAAGGACCCCCAGGGTCTCACTTTTGGTTTGGGTAGGGATGTGCGGCCGGGTGTTTGAACCCTTACCCCCCGAAAATATATCTTAGAATGACAGATTTGCTACCCATTCTGATATACTAAAAAACATGCCTGGTGTGAGGTTTGGGGGCAAGGCACTATTTTTCTATTTTGGGATTGCTTGCATTCTTCAATTCTACCTGATTGACCACGGAAAGATACTTGAAAAGAAATGCAACCTTTCTAATACGAATTTGCAGAAAACGAAGTCATTAAGAAAGGGCTGAAAAATGATACCCTCTCGGCTCACATTACCGTACCCCCTTTTCCACTAAGAATCCCCGGGTTAAGGGACGAGTGGAATTCCCAGGGGTTACCCTAATTTTGAAAGGTAAGTCTGTTAATACCCTCAATTTTATCTCTTGTCACCCAAAGTCCCTTTTTTGGAACTTTGAAGAGTTCATTACAAACGTGACGGACATCATCCAAAGAAATATGAATGTTGAAAATGCACGCTGCACAGCAAAAACACAAAATTGGTATAGGGAAACTGCACGTACTGACTTTGTGAAGCTATTCCTCCCCAAAAAGAAGCCTGGTTTTTGATTAGTAATCTTATACAGAATGTCATACATTTGTTATCTTTCTTTATACCAAAATATTAACACTTGGTGAAAAATTAATACAGGTTCCTGTAAGCTTCTCAAAATCAGTAATTTTGACCCACTGCCTACAGTGTCTGCAGGTGGGCCTATTTACTAGGCACTTGTATAAGTTCATCCACTAAAGTATCTGCTCACCCGGTAATTGCATTTGACCTTCTGAAACAATCGACCAATTTTTGCCCAAAACAATGGGGATACTTTCACTATAGTAACCTCATGCAATATTCATAACAGATGCTAATAACCCAACCGTCCCAGCAATGATCACCATCATGCTTATGGCAACATACTGCACCGGCTTCATGCGTGCGTATGTTTATACACTGCTTTCCTTATCAACGGACTCACCGGCCGCGCGCGGTAATTGGCTGATAGAAATAGTTACATAGACTAGTGTATGAACGCTCGTCTAATTATAGTTTTTCGCCAAAATACACCCAAAGAACTCATTTTTGAAAAATATTCAATATGTCGCCCAAATAACTCATATTTATTGTAAAATGGTTTGTCTCTCACACAAAGACCCCGGATTTCGGCATGGTCCGCTTTCACCGAATGCCATGGGTTTGACAGCGCGAGCCTTACACCCGTATCCGTTTCATACTAGTGAGTTGCCCCTACCCAGTATAGTAATTTTGCGATGTACACATATACAACCATATACAAACAGTTAAAAATGCAAGGAAAATCGTGAAGCAACCAGTGAACAGTTGTTAGCATACTTAACAAATTAGGCCGCTAGAAATAACAACGAACACTGGCAATTTTACCGACAGGTTTAATAAAAACGGAGTGCATTGTTTCATGTCTTTTTTATCGGGCTTTCATTTGTTAATTTTGTGCCATTGGAAATGAGTTCAACGTACATTTTGGGATAATATTTGTAACAATGCTACATGTATACAATTTTGCCTTAGAATGTGTACCACATCAAAGTGTGCAAACTTCTCCATGGATATACATCTGCAAGCAAAGGTTCTCCCAATAATTTGTGCCATTGGAAATGAGTTCAACGGTTTTCTTTGGGATAATATTTGTACCATTGATCATTATACTAATTTTGCCTTAGAAATGTGTACCAACATCTTGCCAAGTATGAAAAGCAAGCGTTTGCAAACTTCTCATTGGGATAATACATCTGCAGCAAAGGTTCCTCCCAATAATGTTGTGCCATTGGTAAATGAGTTCAACGAATACCTTTTGGGAAATTATTTGCAATTGAATCTTATAACAATTTTTCCTTAGAATGTGTACCAGCATCTTGCCAATCTATGAAAAGCAAGAGTTGCAAACTTCTCCAGTGGATCATACATCTGCATCAAGGTTCCGCTCCAATAATGGTGTGGCCATTGGAAATGAGTTCAACGTACATATTTGGTATACAATATTTGTAACATTGATCATTATAACAATTTTGCCTTAGAAATGTGTACCAACATCTTGCCAAGTACGAAAGCAAGAGTTGCCAACTTCTCCAGTGGATAATACATCTGCAGCAAAGGTTCCTCCCAATAAGCAGATACAGTTTACAGTTGAAGGATAAGCCCGATTAACACCGTAAGTCCACGAAAGCAAATTCATGATCTGATTAGCGCAAGAACAAATAGGCAAGCACATACATCAAAGGCAAGAGAAG